>JAXIVJ010015010.1:5000-32811 GCA_036785665.1 Chirona hameri
GGCACACACTGCACACACGGCACACACACACACACACACACTGCACACACGGCACACACGGCACACACGGCACACACGGCACACACACACACACACACACACACACACACACACACACACACACACACACACACACACACACACACACACACACACACACACACACACACACACACACACACACACACACACACACACACACGGCACACACGGCACACACGGCACACACGGCACACACACACACGGCAACAATCACGGCTAGCCAACGGGCCGTGATTCATAGATGCTGCCTGACAGTTCAGTTTCAGATCGCTTCCGGGACTGAATTTATTTCGTGAATCGTGTTCTTTCCACGCATTTGCAGCGTTTCGCGCATCTGCGAAAGCGATGCAAGCGAAAGAACTCCCCAGGCCTCATGAACGAACTAATCAGTGACAAACTGAGAATGTTCAACACCTTTCCGGCTTTCCCTTATGTCAATGCGCATCAATGACTGTTAAATTAAAAAGAAACGTCAGAAGAGCAAGCGACCAAATAATGCCGAGTGCAGCGTTTCTGACGAAGAGAAGGAGTAATGAGCTCGGCTGCAGCGAGGAGCAGTGCGGCGCGCCTCTCCGGGCGAGGCCGTGCTGCTCTCCCCGATATATCCCGGTCTGATCTACCTCACCGGCCGCGGCGCTCTTTATCATGCTAATGCCTCTGAACAGCATCCAACCGCACACCACCAGCGACCGGGCCCGGGGAGCGCCCCGGAACGTGAGCTGATTTCGGCTCCGGTGCGCCGGGTGGGCCGCACCGCACCGTCTCCAGCTCACAGCGGTGTGAGCTGACACTGCACTGAGCAGCGGGTGGGCTGCACCGCACCGTCTCCAGCTCACAGCGGTGTGAGCTGACACTGCACTGAGCAGCGGGTGGGCTGCACCGCACCGTCTCCAGCTCACAGCGGTGTGACCGTCTCCAGCTCACAGCGGTGTGAGCTGACACTGCACTGAGCAGCGGGTGGGCTGCACCGCACCGTCTCCAGCTCACAGCGGTGTGAGCTGACACTGCACTGAGCAGCGGGTGGGCTGCACCGCACCGTCTCCAGCTCACAGCGGTGTGAGCTGACACTGCACTGAGCAGCGGGTGGGCTGCACCGCACCGTCTCCAGCTCACAGCGGTGTGACCGTCTCCAGCTCACAGCGGTGTGAGCTGACACTGCACTGAGCAGCGGGTGGGCTGCACCGCACCGTCTCCAGCTCACAGCGGTGTGAGCTGACACTGCACTGAGCAGCGGGTGGGCTGCACCGCACCGTCTCCAGCTCACAGCGGTGTGACCGTCTCCAGCTCACAGCGGTGTGAGCTGACACTGCACTGAGCAGCGGGTGGGCTGCACCGCACCGTCTCCAGCTCACAGCGGTGTGAGCTGACACTGCACTGAGCAGCGGGTGGGCCGCACCGCACCGTCTCCAGCTCACAGCGGTGTGAGCTGACACTGCACTGAGCAGCGGGTGGGCTGCACCGCACCGTCTCCAGCTCACAGCGGTGTGAGCTGACACTGCACTGAGCAGCGGGTGGGCTGCACCGCACCGTCTCCAGCTCACAGCGGTGTGAGCTGACACTGCACTGAGCAGCGGGTGGGCTGCACCGCACCGTCTCCAGCTCACAGCGGTGTGAGCTGACACTGCACTGAGCAGCGGGTGGGCCGCACCGCACCGTCTCCAGCTCACAGCGGTGTGAGCTGACACTGCACTGAGCAGCGGGTGGGCTGCACCGCACCGTCTCCAGCTCACAGCGGTGTGAGCTGACACTGCACTGAGCAGCGGGTGGGCTGCACCGCACCGTCTCCAGCTCACAGCGGTGTGAGCTGACACTGCACTGAGCAGCGGGTGGGCCGCACCGCACCGTCTCCAGCTCACAGCGGTGTGAGCTGACACTGCACTGAGCAGCGGGTGGGCTGCACCGCACCGTCTCCAGCTCACAGCGGTGTGACCGTCTCCAGCTCACAGCGGTGTGAGCTGACACTGCACTGAGCAGCGGGTGGGCTGCACCGCACCGTCTCCAGCTCACAGCGGTGTGAGCTGACACTGCACTGAGCAGCGGGTGGGCTGCACCGCACCGTCTCCAGCTCACAGCGGTGTGAGCTGACACTGCACTGAGCAGCGGGTGGGCTGCACCGCACCGTCTCCAGCTCACAGCGGTGTGAGCTGACACTGCACTGAGCAGCGGGTGGGCTGCACCGCACCGTCTCCAGCTCACAGCGGTGTGAGCTGACACTGCACTGAGCAGCGGGTGGGCTGCACCGCACCGTCTCCAGCTCACAGCGGTGTGAGCTGACACTGCACTGAGCAGCGGGTGGGCTGCACCGCACCGTCTCCAGCTCACAGCGGTGTGAGCTGACACTGCACTGAGCAGCGGGTGGGCTGCACCGCACCGTCTCCAGCTCACAGCGGTGTGAGCTGACACTGCACTGAGCAGCGGGTGGGCCGCACCGCACCGTCTCCAGCTCACAGCGGTGTGAGCTGACACTGCACTGAGCAGCGGGTGGGCCGCACCGCACCGTCTCCAGCTCACAGCGGTGTGAGCTGACACTGCACTGAGCAGCGGGTGGGCTGCACCGCACCGTCTCCAGCTCACAGCGGTGTGAGCTGACACTGCACTGAGCAGCGGGTGGGCCGCACCGCACCGTCTCCAGCTCACAGCGGTGTGAGCTGACACTGCACTGAGCAGCGGGTGGGCCGCACCGCACCGTCTCCAGCTCACAGCGGTGTGAGCTGACACTGCACTGAGCAGCGGGTGGGCTGCACCGCACCGTCTCCAGCTCACAGCGGTGTGAGCTGACACTGCACTGAGCAGCGGGTGGGCTGCACCGCACCGTCTCCAGCTCACAGCGGTGTGAGCTGACACTGCACTGAGCAGCGGGTGGGCTGCACCGCACCGTCTCCAGCTCACAGCGGTGTGAGCTGACACTGCACTGAGCAGCGGGTGGGCTGCACCGCACCGTCTCCAGCTCACAGCGGTGTGACCGTCTCCAGCTCACAGCGGTGTGAGCTGACACTGCACTGAGCAGCGGGTGGGCTGCACCGCACCGTCTCCAGCTCACAGCGGTGTGAGCTGACACTGCACTGAGCAGCGGGTGGGCCGCACCGCACCGTCTCCAGCTCACAGCGGTGTGAGCTGACACTGCACTGAGCAGCGGGTGGGCTGCACCGCACCGTCTCCAGCTCACAGCGGTGTGAGCTGACACTGCACTGAGCAGCGGGTGGGCTGCACCGCACCGTCTCCAGCTCACAGCGGTGTGAGCTGACACTGCACTGAGCAGCGGGTGGGCTGCACCGCACCGTCTCCAGCTCACAGCGGTGTGACCGTCTCCAGCTCACAGCGGTGTGAGCTGACACTGCACTGAGCAGCGGGTGGGCTGCACCGCACCGTCTCCAGCTCACAGCGGTGTGACCGTCTCCAGCTCACAGCGGTGTGAGCTGACACTGCACTGAGCAGCGGCGCTGTCCAATGTCCAATGGCAGAGTGATGCGCCAGCTCCGTTCACTGAACAACCCTTATGTTGTCAGGTATTAAACTAATTAATATTAATGTAAACTTAATTTCCTTTTAAAATTGAAACATTTCCACTTCTAAAATAAGCACGTGATGACATATTGTGTATAACTGGGAGCGACTGAGTTTGAGTGACCGGAGACGGGGTCGGCTGTTGTGGTTTTCAGCGCTCGATCCGCCGTAACCGTCAGTACGCGTGTAAGGCGAAGGAGGCCGACGGCTGCCTGGTGGACAAGACGCACCGCAACCAGTGTCGCGCCTGCAGACTCAACCGCTGCGTCCAGGCCGGCATGAACAGGGACGGTAAGTCCAGATGTAAGTCGCCACGCGCGGCGCCAAGGCCGGTCTCGGTCTCATGGTGATCGTGGCACAATGCACTGTTACACATCATTGCTGTCCCTGTAATCTTACCCGGTACATCACTCATTTCAAAGCGCTCTCTTTCGGGGGTGTTGTGCTCGAACCGTGTCACGCAGAAGACACGTGTCTCCTAACTAGACACGTGTCTTCTGCGCTGGCATACCTGGTCGGCAGGCGGTGTTGAGCAATCGCTCCAAACCGCCGACTGGGATCACCGCAGACTGAGAGCTTTCCACCGCGGTACCTCGGCAGCCCCCCCCCCCCCCCGTGCTACCCACGGCAGCGCACCACTGCCGCCGAGCGCCGCCCTGTGTCCGCGAGCCCCACACGGCCGGTCAGGTCAGGGCGGCGGCGGCGGCGGCGGCGGCGGCGGCGGCGGCAGTGGCACGGGCAGTCAGGCGGCAACACCCGCCGCTCGGCTCCAGTTTCGGCGCGGCTCGTCTCGCCGCGCCCCTTTGTGGCGGGGTTTTTGCGCACGGTTCTACCGGTGGTGGGTCGCCTCTGACCGGGCCGTGGTCGGACAGAGGCCTGCCTGGGGGACGCCTCTGACCGGGCCGTGGTCGCCCGGTGGCCTGCCTGGGGGTCGCCTCTGACCGGGCCGTGGTCGCCCGGTGGCCTGCCTGGGGGACGCCTCTGACCGGGCCGGGGTCGGACAGAGGCCTGCCTGGGGGTCGCCTCTGACCGGGCCGGGGTCGCCCGGTGGCCTGCCTGGGGGACGCCTCTGACCGGGCCGGGGTCGCCCGGTGGCGGTCCAGTGGCCGCTTCTCCCCACATTCCTACTGCTGACTTGTTAAAGACATTCGGTTATTACTATATGCAAAGCCGGTACAAGCAGATAGGGTAATGGGGTTAGGGACAGGTAGTGGGTTTTTACGCATGACAAATTCAGCGTATTTTTCTTGATTTTTCGATATACTTCTCACACACATCTTAGACCGCCTTCTGTCCTAAAACTTCCTCCTTACTTCTCATATGAAAAAATATTGATTTTGTTTTTGATGTCACGACACTCGTGATTTGTGACGGTACTTTTGATTTTCACTGTGGTCGTGACGTCACAACTACAAGGACATGAGCTTAATTGTTTTAGTTTTTAATAATTTTTTAGTTCATTTAACGTTTTTTATCATAATAAAAATATTTACACTATTAAAAATTATCCTTGTTTTTATGAACCAAAAAAATGGTACCTTACAAAATTGTCCCCAACCCCATTCGGTTAATGCGAAACTTCGAATCGGCCACCAGCTCCACACTCGTCAGAATTCAGACCATCTCGTCTCTCTCACTAATTTCGCATTCTGAACAACGTAATCCCACACTACTCATTTAATTATAGCACACATTTCATTTTCCTGATTTATCCAATAATTGTCAGGTGTGCGGCTCACAGCAAGTGGTGTGCATCGTGCAATGCAAAATTTGCCAGTATATTGTGATTATTTAATTGTCCCTGCCAACCACATGCAGGGAAGTTGGCGTTACGGCAGGCAATATAATACCTTTCTAAAACGCCATCATCGTTTTTACCGTGCTGGTCTAAGAACAGTTTGTAGGAACTACCACCCGTTTACTGTTCTATGGTCAAACCTACTGCAGCGGCTTCCAGAAGGCACGGAGGCTGGGGTTTACTGTTCTATGGTCAAACCTACTGTGGCGGCTTCCAGAAGGCACGGAGGCTGGGGTTTACTGTTCTATGGTCAAACCTACTGCGGCTTCCAGAAGGCACGGAGGCTGAGGTTTACTGTTCTATGGTCAAACCTACTGCGGCTTCCAGAAGGCACGGAGGCTGAGGTTTACTGTTCTATGGTCAAACCTACTGCGGCGGCTTCCAGAAGGCACGGAGGCTGAGGAGGAGGCACGGAGGCTGTTCTATGGTCAAACCTACTGCGGCGGCTTCCAGAAGGCACGGAGGCTGAGGAGGAGGCACGGAGGCTGTTCTATGGTCAAACCTACTGCGGCGGCTTCCAGAAGGCACGGAGGCTGGGGTTTACTGTTCTATGGTCAAACCTACTGCGGCTTCCAGAAGGCACGGAGGCTGAGGTTTACTGTTCTATGGTCAAACCTACTGCGGCGGCTTCCAGAAGGCACGGAGGCTGAGGAGGAGGCACGGAGGCTGTTCTATGGTCAAACCTACTGCGGCGGCTTCCAGAAGGCACGGAGGCTGGGGTTTACTGTTCTATGGTCAAACCTACTGCGGCTTCCAGGAGGCACGGAGGCTGGGGTTTACTGTTCTATGGTCAAACCTACTGCGGCTTCCAGAAGGCACGGAGGCTGGGGTTTACTGTTCTATGGTCAAACCTACTGCGGCGGCTTCCAGAAGGCACGGAGGCTGGGGTTTACTGTTCTATGGTCAAACCTACTGCGGCTTCCAGAAGGCACGGAGGCTGGGGTTTACTGTTCTATGGTCAAACCTACTGCGGCTTCCAGAAGGCACGGAGGCTGGGGTTTACTGTTCTATGGTCAAACCTACTGCGGCGGCTTCCAGAAGGCACGGAGGCTGGGGTTTACTGTTCTATGGTCAAACCTACTGCGGCTTCCAGAAGGCACGGAGGCTGAGGTTTACTGTTCTATGGTCAAACCTACTGCGGCTTCCAGAAGGCACGGAGGCTGAGGTTTACTGTTCTATTGTTCTATGGTCAAACCTACTGCGGCTTCCAGGAGGCACGGAGGCTGAGGTTTACTGTTCTATGGTCAAACCTACTGCGGCTTCCAGAAGGCACGGAGGCTGAGGTTTACTGTTCTATGGTCAAACCTACTGTGGCGGCTTCCAGAAGGTACGGAGGCTGGGGTTTACTGTTCTATGGTCAAACCTACTGCGGCTTCCAGAAGGCACGGAGGCTGAGGTTTACTGTTCTATGGTCAAACCTACTGCGGCGGCTTCCAGAAGGCACGGAGGCTGAGGAGGAGGCACGGAGGCTGTTCTATGGTCAAACCTACTGCGGCGGCTTCCAGAAGGCACGGAGGCTGAGGAGGAGGCACGGAGGCTGTTCTATGGTCAAACCTACTGCGGCGGCTTCCAGAAGGCACGGAGGCTGGGGTTTACTGTTCTATGGTCAAACCTACTGCGGCTTCCAGAAGGCACGGAGGCTGAGGTTTACTGTTCTATGGTCAAACCTACTGCGGCGGCTTCCAGAAGGCACGGAGGCTGAGGAGGAGGCACGGAGGCTGTTCTATGGTCAAACCTACTGCGGCGGCTTCCAGAAAGCACGGAGGCTGGGGTTTACTGTTCTATGGTCAAACCTACTGCGGCTTACAGGAGGCACGGAGGCTGGGGTTTACTGTTCTATGGTCAAACCTACTGCGGCTTCCAGAAGGCACGGAGGCTGGGGTTTACTGTTCTATGGTCAAACCTACTGCGGCGGCTTCCAGAAGGCACGGAGGCTGGGGTTTACTGTTCTATGGTCAAACCTACTGCGGCTTCCAGAAGGCACGGAGGCTGGAGTTTACTGTTCTGTGGTCAAACCTACTGCGGCTTCCAGAAGGCACGGAGGCTGAGGTTTACTGTTCTATGGTCAAACCTACTGCGGCTTCCAGAAGGCACGGAGGCTGGGGTTTACTGTTCTATGGTCAAACCTACTGCGGCGGCTTCCAGAAGGCACGGAGGCTGGGGTTTACTGTTCTATGGTCAAACCTACTGCGGCTTCCAGAAGGCACGGAGGCTGGGGTTTACTGTTCTATGGTCAAACCTACTGCGGCTTCCAGAAGGCACGGAGGCTGAGGTTTACTGTTCTATGGTCAAACCTACTGCGGCTTCCAGAAGGCACGGAGGCTGAGGTTTACTGTTCTATGGTCAAACCTACTGCGGCTTCCAGAAGGCACGGAGGCTGGGGTTTACTGTTCTATGGTCAAACCTACTGCGGCTTCCAGAAGGCACGGAGGCTGAGGTTTACTGTTCTATGGTCAAGCCTACTGCGGCTTCCAGAAGGCACGGAGGCTGGGGTTTACTGTTCTATGGTCAAACCTACTGCGGCTTCCAGAAGGCACGGAGGCTGGGGTTTACTGTTCTATGGTCAAACCTACTGCGGCTTCCAGAAGGCACGGAGGTTGAGGTTTACTGTTCTATGGTCAAACCTACTGCGGCTTCCAGAAGGCACGGAGGCTGGGGTTTACTGTTCTATGGTCAAACCTACTGCGGCTTCCAGAAGGCACGGAGGTTGAGGTTTACTGTTCTATGGTCAAACCTACTGCGGCTTCCAGAAGGCACGGAGGTTGAGTCCGGAAAATGAAGCAGCGACCATTGGCGAACCTACCTAAAATTGTGTAGGTACCTAAGAACGCAATTTTCCGTTAAAAGCAACAAACAGCATGATTTTACTAAATCTATTTTAGCTGCTATTAAAAAAAAAAATCATACTTCCTACTGAGAATCCATTTTAAACGACGTGAATAATGGGTCGCTAAAGACCATGGGCGTCGCCGCCACTACGGACCGTACGTCGCCACCACTACGGACCGTACGTCGCCACCACTACGGACCGTACGTCGCCACCACTACGGACCGTACGTCGCCACCACTACGGACTGTGCGTCGCCACCACTACGGACCGTACGTCGCCACCACTACGGACCGTACGTCGCCACCACTACGGACCGTACGTCGCCACCACTACGGACCGTACGTCGCCACCACTACGGACCGTAAGTCGCCACCACTACGGACCGTACGTCGCCACCACTACGGACCGTACGTCGCCACCACTACGGACCGTGCGAACCGTACGGACAGTGTCCATACAAGTTGGTGAACCTCCAAAAACTTGTACGGACTGTCCGTACAAGTTTGCGGAACCATTTGAAAGTGGAGAATTAGAGATATCGATACCTGAAATGTTTATATTCTCATTATCTTCACATGGATTATTTGTGACGAATACCTCTACCTCTATACCTCCATGAAATACCTCTATTCATGGAACTTATTGCTCAACAGAAGAGGACAAAACTATTGTCCCCTCCCAACTTGAACAAGCCGAGTGAGTGTCTCCTCAGGCCGACAGAGCTCAGACCCTCAGGCGATAACTTTTGTTCTTAGGCAGACTGTGGGCCCCTCAGGCTAACTGAGAGCAGGGGCGGATCTAGGGGTGGGGCTCTAGGGCGCCCCGCCCCCCCCCCCCCCCCCTCCGAGCCGGGTCACGCCCATGTATTGCCCGCCAAGCGCGCCCGCAGGTCGCAACATTTTGAATGTTGCGCCCCCCCCCCCCCCCCGACCGAAATCCTGGGTCCGCGGCTGGAGAGCCCCCACGGGCCGGCTGAGAGCCATCTCAGGTCGACTGAGCCCCCCCCCCCCCCCCTAAGGCTGACTGAGGGCAAAGGGCAAAGCAATCTCCAGGGGCCCCCCAAGCGTCAGGGGCCCTTTGAAGAACTGAGGGCCCCCTTCGCCTGTTATTGAGCATGAGCGGGGGAGATGCAAATTGGCGACCGAGTGCACCCTCGGGCCGATCGAAGACCCCCTCGTCCTCGAGCCCACCAAAGGCCACTCAGGCCGACCAAGGGCCTCACAGACCAACCGAAGGCTTCCTCAGGTCCACCGAAGGCCCCCTCAGGCCGACTGAGGGCCCTCTCTCAGGCAGACCGAGGGCCCTTTCAGGCAGACCGAGGGCCCCCTCAGGCAGACAGAAGGCCCGTTCAGGCTGACCGAGAGCTCACTGAGAACGACGAGGACCGACCGAGGGTCCCCTCAGGCTGTTCGAGGGCACCTTGAGGTCAATTTCTTTTCTCGGTCAAAAATAAAAATATATATTTCAAGAGGGACCCTCAATGCAAATTTATGGGGGGGCAACACCATATATTTGTTCCCCAACTTCTTGAGCTGCTCCCCTGCCCCTCTTCCGCCACCCCTGCCCCCCCCCCCCACACACACACACGTTCCTACACCTATGGTTTGTACATCCGCAAGGTTTTTCAGAGATAACGAAAAACGGCGGCACGAAGCATCGCCGTTTTCCTTTGCCCCTTATACCTCAGCTTTTGCCTAACTTCTTTGATTTGTTTGGGAAATTTTGATCTTTGAGAGAACCACTGTTGTGCATTTTTTTGCGGATTTGAGCTTTTCTCGTCTTTTGTACCTTTTATTCCCTCAAATTTCCCCTGCTTAACCAAATGAATGATTTCAACAAAAATCATTACCCAAAAGGGGGGCCCTTGGCCCTCTAACAGGCGTCTATAAAAGAACCGAACAATCTGATTATACCGACTTGTTCTGCGTTTGATTGTCAGTGGCGCATAGGTGTCGCCAAGGAGGGGGGGGGGGGGGGGCTACGTGTCCCCGGAAGCTTAGGATGATTGGTATGCTTTCAGACACAAACATATTTATTATATTGTCAAGTTCTTCATTAAGTGTCAATTTCACCAATATATTTAAACTCAAATTGTGATACCTTTGGCCAACTGCGTAAGGGTGCATTCTAATGTGTGACATTTATCTAGAACTAAGTCCAATGTTAAAAAAGCTACACTCAATCTTGCTTTGCTCATGTTTTTTTATGTAAACACCTATATTGCCATGTTGTGTGTGTCTGAATTTGAAAAAAAAGTTACCTGTTTGTCAATAAGTAGTGTTGTTCTTTGGTGTTTAGGAACCAACTGAATATGATCCTACGCCCCTGGGTACCTACATAGTCTTTCTCAGTAATTTTGGGATAATATGTTGTACCTATTGTTCGATTTTAAATGTTATTTGATGACAAACTTTACTAACATTTTAAAGTTTGTTCTTTTCTGTGTTCATATATTTATTAATTATTTTGTTATGATTGTTATTGAAAAATCCTTTGGTGATTGTGTGTACCGTTCACTGTAATTATTTACTTAGGTGTGCATTTACTGGCAATGTTGGGGTTGTAATATTCATAATTGGGGTTGTAATTTTTGAGGATGGAGTTGTAGCTACAACCCCAAAAGTATATAACGTTCCGCATGTGTATGCAGTAAGTGATTTCTCGACATAGCCTTCAAAACTGCTATCTCGGCGCTAACAATCCCATTATGAAGTGACTGGTTTCCTTTAAACACCGTATTGAATTTGACACCCCTGCAAAAGATCACGTCCTACCCCCTCCCCGCGCTCGAAAGGTTCGATGTCATGGTGCGTCCGTACAGGTTTTGAAACCGTGGCGACGCCACTGCTAAAGATAGATGTATCGCTAAAGAAAATAGCAAATTTGTAACATCCTACTGGTTACGACACCCTCGTGTGTCACCTCCGAAAATCATTAGCTTGAAAGCATATGCTGTTATCATATGGCGTCGCCACGGTCCTAAAATTGGTATCTGGACAAATCCAAGCGGACGTGTACTTTAACATGGACTAGAATAGGACATAGGTACTAGAGATAGTTTACAATTACTAGGGACAATGTCCCCAGTAGTGGCGACGCTTGTATGTACCTACCTATGCGTTCCTAGATTTTCGTCACGGACACTTGCCCAAATGTCCAAGCCACCAGTGAGCAGTGAGCACTGCCTGCATGGGCAATGGGCATTAGGCGAACAGAGACCGAGGCGGCCGGGGCCGGGGCCGGGGCCGGGGCCGGATGCGCTGTGCCGATTAGCCGGCTGTAATAACGCGGCTGATGTTTTCACCGGGTGAGTCCAGCTCTCTGCTCCCGAGCGGAGATGGACGATTGTGATAAACGGATGCGACAACACAGCGCCGCATTGGGACGCGATCACCGTGAAACGCGCCAAAGCCAAACGCCGCGCGCTTTCCAACAGAGAAACTACCGGATTACATCGTCAACCAACCGGATTACATCGGGAAGCAAAGTGGTGCGTTAACAGTGAAGCTGGAACATCAGCTTCACCAGTGCTGACATTCATCCAGTGCAGCCATGCTTCAGAAACTCACGGCATCGTCCTGTTTACCGTCAGCTTGAATTGAGATGGGCATGTAATTGATTTGGCAAACTAATTTTGTCATTGATCAAGATACATACATTTCGATGTAATGTGACACAAATGGATAGTGCTTCGATACTTTTGCAACAGGTATGTCTATAGTCACAGCTACACACATTAGATAAAGGAAACAAAATAATTACAATTTACATTTTACAACACTACCACGCTGCATAAGCTACCATAAGCGTCAGGCACATCAAACATAACCAATAAAGTTACGAGCCAGTACCTACGAGGCTACGTGCAGGGGAGTCCTCCCATGTAGGCGAGGTAGGCAATGCCTACCCAGTTCGGTAGCCTTCTTCCGATACCGTTATTTATCTTCCCTTCTCTTCATTTTCTTTTAAATTGATTAATATGGTTTTCTGCAATCGGAATGGGCCTATATTGAAGCAAATTTTCCAGGAAATTTCCTTCGAAACCATAAATTAAACGTAAATGTAAGAAACACCTTGCCTAACCTTGCGTACCTCGTCCTACTAGATTCTCGACCCACCTGTGTACAAATCTATTGGTTTATGCAGTAGAAAATCACTTGTAAGGTAAGGTAGGCAAATCCACTAGAAAATCGAGAAAAGCACACCTTTTTTAAAGGGAAATAATTACCTTTTTCCACAAAAATGGAGTTAGCACTTGAAATCGCCAGACGAGACCAAAATATATTGTAAATTCATCACATTTTGCATGAAAACTTTCCTACCGAAAGATATTTCAAATTAAAGTTGATAAGCGTTCCACACTTTTAACGACCGGTACTTGCAAGTACTTTTGGTCCTCATCAAACTGCGGGCTTTTCCCGTATTGTTTTTTTACGTAATGGAGTGGAAAATATATTGTGCGTTCTGCTTGTTGTGATTATATGCCCGGCGATCTTCTAAAACTAACAGGGATTGGAAAAAGTGGCAATAAAATCGGAAGCTCATCGATGCACATCAACGGCGGCATAGTTAGTGGTTGCGACCCTCAATTTTTGAAAATCGATTCATTTGTTTTCAACATTAGGAGTATTGTATAATTTGTCTGTGGCTGTATATAACACTATGCTTTATATTATCATAAAAAATAATAATTTTCCCCAAAAAACTAACAAACAATAACACAAAACTGGCAATTAAATCGGAAGCTCATCGATGCACATCGACGGCGACCTATTTAGCGTCGGCGATTTGTTTACAAAGTCATTGTCATGCTTCTCGGCGCACTTAACCATCTCGGCGCACTTGGCGAGTTTTTCCTGATTAGTATACCCAAGTCCCGTAGCAGGTTTGTTAATGACGTCACTGGTGCCATTCTTGTGTAGCATTGCAAAATATATCTGATTTTGAGTTGAAAGCTAATTAAAGACTTATTCAAATTATTGTTAAGTTTTAATTTTCTTGTTGATCATTATTAAAGGTATGTTATCACTGTATTTCATAGTAGTTGACGCTTCAGAAATTTGTGACTTAATAATATTGTATCCAATATGCATTTCCCTCACCTTTTGCTATTGTGGCGCAGTGCCGAGTGCTTTGCGAATACTGGCTTGCCTGGGGTTCAATTCATTCCGCCCTTCTTTTATTCGAGTTGGTATAGTTTGCATGTTGTTGTTATTCATGACTTATACTGATAGTCAGTCATGCATCACGGATGTTTCACGGATTGCTTCACGGATCAGAGCGCTGTTCGAACGCACGCTAGTAGCGCTTTCGTTCTCCATGGCAACCAGGCGTGAGCCAATAAAAAGCCAGAACGTATTCCCTTTCTGGCTTTTGATTGGCTGACGCCTGGTTGCCATGGAGAACGAAAGCGCTACTAGCGTGTGTCCGAGCAGCGCTCAGTTTGATCGGAAATGTCACAGAGCCTCCAAAAATGCCGCACTCGATGTAAACAATGGTAGGGAAGGACGAATTTGTCAATGACCTTCATGAAGTACACAAGGTAATTGTTTTGTATTGTTTCCAAACTTACAACTTTGAATTTGGGAATAATTTTAATTAATTCTTAAATTTAAATAAAATAATTTTAAAACCATAACGGTAGCCTAAGAAATTGTTGCTAACAAAATCAAAAGGTCATTATTTCCCTTTAAGCGCAATAACTTTAAAAAAAAATGAATATGACTGCAATACCAATGATTATTTTAGGCTCGTGGTAGCATGCCTAAGGGGGTTCAATTATTATTTCGAAAATCATGTTTCTACCACTTTTTGAATGAGTCATTTATTCTAGAAATTATACTATTTGAGCAGCGTCCGTCTGACTATTTCCGCGCTGGAAACACAGCCAACAATCCGCGCCTCTACGCGGTTGAATTCACGTGCCTTTATGCGTAGGCATCCTCCATTACGGATAAATATTACTATTTGAGCAGCGTCTGTATTTCCGCGTTGGAAAACACAGCCAACAATCTATGTCTGTCCACGGCTGAATTCACGTGCCTTTATGCATAGGGAACCTCCATCCCGGAGAAATTCGTTAAATTAGTAGTATAGCTATTGACTTGACAGTGGGGGTTTCGGTCGCCATGATTATACTCAGAAGAAAAGTATTGTCCAACGATGACGCCCGTCAGTGACCTTGGACTGGGTCAGTAGCGTACCCAGGATTCACTCCAGGGCGGGGCAATTTTTTTTATCAGGGGGGCATAAGGTACCCCCACCCAAAACAAAATCCCCAGATTTGACCCACTATATTGTTAGAGGGGCATATTTTCAACATTTTTTATCTCCAAAAATGAAAAAGATCTTCATTTTTTCGACCAAAGGGGGCACGTACGGACCTTCAGGGGGGGGGGGGGCGATTGCCCCCCCCCCCGGGTACGCCTATGGACTGGGTGCACCAGGTAGGTAAGGTTTAGCGAGCGCTGATAAGGAATGCCGCTGATATGGCAATACAATTGGGCTGTTGGGTACGTTTTTATGACAATGCTGCCTTGCATACCTAGTCTCAAGGGCCCAGCGCCGCCCCTGGCCACGTGCAAAAGGAAAACAAATCGCATTATGTTCGGCACAGACCTGGAATTGTTTGGTGAAAATATCCATCTGATGAGATATAATATTTGCCAGTGTTCTCTGAAGTGATTAGTTTTCTGTCCCACTCCCGCCTCAGTGTATGTACCTATATGGTCTGGTCATTTTGATATCGATGACAACAGTCGGGAGAGTCAATAATGCCGTATCGGCCTTCACACAAAGTGGCACCGATTCAGTGTGTCTTGCAGATGAGATAAGCCACCATCATGGGTACATTTAGAGTCGCTCTCGCTGACAGTGGCTCACCTGCCCCCCCCCCCCCCCCCCCACAGCGGTGCAGCACGAGCGAGGCCCGCGCAACTCCACTATGCGCCGGCAGATGTCTATGCTGTACGGCGATGGCGCGCACTCCCCGGGCTGCTCGCCGCCGCCTCGACTGACGCTCTCGGCCGCCTCGCCCGAGCTGGCGAGGCAGCCGGCCGAGGCGGCGGCCGACTCGACCGAGCGGACCGCCTCGATCAGCCCGCCGGCCGGCGAGCCGCCTCTGGCGCTGCCGGCGCCGCCGTACGCCGCCGCCCTGCCCTACCTGCCGCTGCCCAAGGTAAGCAGACGCAGCACCCACACAGGCACAGCCCACTGGGCAGACGTCACCGCTAACGCGCAGCACAGCACACCAGAACTGAACAGGGAACACTGTTGACCGCAATGGAGCCAAGTGCCGTACCGAACATCTCGTTTCAAAAGGATTTTGTATCGTTGCCATTGGCGGATCCAGAAGGTTGTTTCGTTTTTTTTGGGGGGAATCCCAAAAAGTCTAACACAATTCTGAAAACTCATCGGATTTCGCTTGTGTATGCATTGATAGCTGAGTTAAAACAAACTTGCATTAGTAAAAGTTGCTTAGATTTTCTTCTATATCAGGAAATGTGTCAATTTTGCGCTGATTTCAGGTGGTTTGGGGGGAGGGGGTCCGCTCATGCCTGATAATTGTTTCGGTTCTGGTGTTATCAATATGTCTAGTTTCTAGGTATCATCTTTTTGCCGTATATAAATATCAATACCTTTTGCTTCCATGTTTGGTTCGGTTAGCCAGTGCAGATGAAATACGACAATGCACGAAGGACTCCCTTTGTTATTGTCATGTTTGACGTATGGCCTGACCTGAGCTGAGCTGAGCTGACCTGAGCTGACCTGAGCTGACCTGAGCTGACGGCTGACTGATGTGTGTGCTGTCCGTGGTGCAGTACGGTCGCAGTGACTTCCTGATGCCTCTGATGAGCTCACCCGAGTCGCTGTGCGAGTCGGCCGCCCGCATCCTCTTCGGCAACGTCGACTGGTCCAAACACCTGCCGGCGTTCACCAGCCTGCCCTACAGAGACCAGGTAGGCTGGTCTGCTCACTGCTCAGCGGCTCAGTGCCTGCGAATGTGGCCACTTCCCAACCATTTCAGCCGGTCCCATTTCAGACAGTGAAATAAGGGTAGTTTTTTTAATAATTTTCTCCGAATATTGCAATACAAGGAAGCATGGGGTCATGGGTACATGACCCCATGCTTCCCTGTATTTCAATATTCGGAGAAAATCATTTAAAAACTACCCTTAATTCACTAACCTTTAAAAACTTAAAACCGCTCAATCGTAAGCCACAACTCACTGCAGAAAATATTGGGAGTATGTAATGGTGTGTTGAGAGGATACCATAGGTCGATACCATAGGCTGCACGTTATCATTCCTACGTCAGGATGAAAACTTGGCGATACTGGGAAGTGTGATATATGTCGATGGAACGGGGCGATACCATGGGGCTTGGGCGGTGTGTGTGTGTCATGGTGTGTCGATTCGAGAGGTAAACACCATTCAGACATTCTACTGTTTCTTTTCCAAACCACTGAGCACTAAACTCCTATATCTGCCCCGACTGCGGTGTCCCGTGCCCCTGTTCAGGTGTTTGACCTGTCCGCTGTCTGGGCCGCCATCAGGTGGTGCTGCTGCAGGAGAGCTGGCGGGAGCTGTTTGTGCTCAGTCTGGCGCAGACGCTGTTGCCCGTCGAGGTGGAGCCGCTGCTGGCGCTGGCCGGCGTCGCCGCCTACCAGTCAGCAGAGCTGATGCTGCCCCTGCTCAAGGAGGTGGGACAACTGCGAGAGGTGGTGGCCAGACTGCGCACCCTCCGAGTCGACCCCACCGAGTACATGTGCCTCAAGTGGATCGTCCTCTTCAAAACAGGTCAGCATCAGCAGCAGCAGCAGCTGGCAGTGTTGTGGAGCATACGGAGCATACGGCGACGGTGATCATTGAATCATCGACGGCGACGGTGATCATTGAATCATCGACGGCGACGGTGATCATTGAATCATCGACGGCGACGGTGATCATTGAATCATCGACGGCGACGGTGATCATTGAATCATCGACGGCGACGGTGATCATTGAATCATCGACGGCGATGGGGATCATTGAATCATCATACCACGACCACCAAAAGGAAAAGAATCAACTTCTAAAAATACACGCTTATAAATATTGACACCATGTCTAAGGGCATTGAGGGGCAGTCATTTGCTGTTTTCAACAATGACTACTTTCCGCCTTCTTTTATATCACCTCATCTAACACCCAAACTATCTCTCTTCATATGTTTTTTATGTTTGTTTCCATTTCTTAGCTGGGAGTGCCGCGACATTTTCTCTTTTGTTCTCTGGTGTTAACTTAAGGTGTCGTGCGTCGTTGGGATCGAGGGTGGGGCACTCCTGGTCACCTATTAATGGGTAGCGGTTAGAAAAAAGGGGAAAAAGCGTCGCCGTAGGGGGACGGACGGAGGGGACACCGTCCCCCGGTCGGCAGGCTGGGGGGATTGTCCCCAGTTGTAGAGACATCTATCTACACTTTATCCTCCCCCAACTTCTCGCTGTCGGGGTACTCCCCCGTCGCTCAATAAGTATATTTTCTCTGATTGCCCCTCCCCCCTGCTCAACGACTTTTCGCGATGACGCTCCGACGCCCCCCCCCCCCCGCTCAACAACTTTCCGCGCTGACGGAGTGGAGCAAATCCCCTCCCCCCCCCCCAAACTCGAAACCTAGATCCGCCAATGGGCTCTCTCAATCTATCGATTCGTCCCCCCAATCAAAAATCCGTGGCGACGCCACTGACCATGTCGTTGAAATATATTGAGTAGTACGCATATTATCTAGTGTGATGTGTTGGCGGGGCAGAGTGTGACGGTGCCGCCTGTGTGTCTGTCCGTCTGTGTGCAGAGTTTGCTCGGAGCGGCTCGCCGCTGCGGGAGCTGCAGCAGGCGGTGACCGTGAGCGTGCTGCAGGACCAGGCGCAGCTGACGCTCACCCGCTACAGCGCCGCCGCCTACCCGGCGCAGCCGATCCGGCTGGCCAAGCTGCTGCTGGTCACCGCGACCATCCGCCACGTGCCGGCCGCGCTCATCGAGCAGCTCTTCTTCAAGAAGACCATCCGGGACATTCCCATCGAGAGACTCATCACCGACATGTTCAAAAAGAATGAAATGTGAAACTATAGGCGCGTTGATCAGGCTAGGGAATGATAACTATGCGAGGGCTGGCAAGACGTTTGCTAGGTTTATTGGCCGATGTGTCTGTACGTGTGTGCGTGTGCGTGTGCGTGTGCGTGTGCGTGTGCGTGTGCGTGTGCGTGTGCTTGTGCGTGTGCGTGTGCGTGTGCGTGTGCGTGTGCGTGTGCGTGTGCGTGTGTACATTAGTGATACAATCGAGGTCGGGTGTACATCAGTGGTACAATCGACGTCGGGTGTACATCAGTGGTACAATCGACGTCGGGTGTACATCAGTGGTGCAATTGACGTCGGGTGTACATCAGTGGTACAATCGACGTCGGGTGTACATCAGTGGTACAATCGACGTCGGGTGTACATCAGTGGTACAATCGACGTCGGGTGTACATCAGTGGTACAATCGACGACGTCGGGTGTACATCAGTGGTACAATCGACGTCGGGTGTACATCAGTGGTACAATCGACGTCGGGTGTACATCAGTGGTACAATCGACGTCGGGTGTACATCAGTGGTATAATCGACGTCGGGTGTACATCAGTGGTACAATCGACGTCGGGTGTACATCAGTGGTACAATCGACGTCGGGTGTACATCAGTGGTACAATCGACGTCGGGTGTACATCAGTGGTACAATCGACGTCGGGTGTACATCAGTGGTACAATCGACGTCGGGTGTACATCAGTGGTACAATCGACGTCGGGTGTACATCAGTGGTACAATCGACGTCGGGTGTACATCAGTGGTACAATCGACGTCGGGTGTACATCAGTGGTACAATCGACGTCGCGTGTACATCAGTGGTACATTTGGCGTCGGGTGTACATCAGTGGTACAATCGACGTCGGGTGTACATCAGTGGTACAATCGACGTCGGGTGTACATCAGTGGTACAATCGACGTCGGGTGTAAATCAGTGGTACAATCGACGTCGGGTGTACATCAGTGGTACAATCGACGTCGGGTGTACATCAGTGGTACAATCGACGTCGGGTGTAAATCAGTGGTACAATCGACGTCGGGTGTACATCAGTGGTACAATCGACGTCGGATGTACATCAGTGGTACAATCGACGTCGGGTGTACATCAGTGGTACAATTGCAGAACTGTTGACGATGATATTCATGTACGTGTTCATAAGGCAGCTATGCGGAGCCATACGGTCAACGGATGCATTTCAAACCAGTGTGGGAATTAAGCTGTCGTATTTAGGTGCATACATTATGGCTGGCTTTGCTTTCCAACGGTGTGGTAAACTGACAGTGCGACCTGTGACTCGGCACATTATGTGGCGTGTTCGCTGAGTATTGTGTGCGTGCTCAGCTACCTGTCATTATACCTGTCATTATACCTGTCATTATACCTGTCATTATACCTGTCATTATACCTGTCATTATACCTGTCCCGAACGCCTGTTACGCTGAGCTGATGGCAGCAAATAAATGCTTTATGAGTCTCGAAAGTCAAAAGTATGTCACATCACAACGATTCAGCATTTGTCTGACGGTAACATTAAATGCTAATCCATCATGCTGGGAATCATGTAGACATGTTTCATTAACACCCGCACCGACGCGACGGGGGTCCGCGCCAAATTCGAACCGACGGGGCGAGGGGGGGGGGGCATCCCCTCTAACTCCTAATATCTCTAAAACCACCGGCAACGTAGCGACAAGCGGAAAACGGCGTTAGATAGCTCGAGAGAACTTATAAAGTATAGCAGTACATTTTTAGGTCAGGTCGATATTGAGGTCATCAGAGGTCCCCAAAGGTTAAATTTGGGTCATGTAATTGGATATCTCGAGAACTAAAAACGTTAGTGACGCGCGAAAAAAAAACGTTTGAAAGATAATATAATTTTCGGTCACTTTTTTCATCAGATTTGACCTTAGGTCAAAAGTTACGTCATTCCAAAATTACTGATTTTTTTAAC
The DNA here is from genome assembly GCA_036785665.1 of Chirona hameri. Classification (NCBI taxonomy): domain Eukaryota; kingdom Metazoa; phylum Arthropoda; class Thecostraca; order Balanomorpha; family Balanidae; genus Chirona; species Chirona hameri. The sequence continues at coordinate 25,224 of JAXIVJ010015010.1, forward strand.
CCCCTGGTGGCTGGGGCTCTTTTGTCCCCCCCCCCCTGTTTTTTTCCCTGCGATATCACAACAACACAAAGAGCTAGCAACTTGAAACTTTAGTTACCTTCAAATGAATACCAAGGCCACATGTGAGAGTAAAATTTAGTGTCAATCCCATGCCAATTCGGGTCAGTGACGTCACAAATCAAATTATAGTGTCAGGATTCCACATCCCGAAGCTATGAACAGCGGAATCGCTTCACAATACCTTGGGAATTGTTACACTAAGCACGATATTCTAATATGGGGTTACATGGAGATCATTTACATTTGACCTGATTTGACCTGACCTGACCTTGACCTTAAGTGATACTAACAAGGAAATAGGTAATCATGGGTATCATTTGAACGGCCGTGATGCAACGAATAAACTGACTCCATTTGCTCGATGTTTCAACTGATATTGGTCTTACGTGACATACCATAAGGTCAAGGTCAGGTGATTTTAGGTCAGGTGAAAGGGAAATATTCCATGAAGTGCTTGACAATAGCACCATTGTATTTGCTGGCTCACGGTCGTTCCAATGATACTCATATTGGTCTATTTTCTTACAAGAATGAGGCCAGGTCAAGTCAGGTCAAGTCAGGTCAAGTCAGGTCAAGTCAGGTCAAGTCAGGTCAAGTCAGGTCAAGTCAGGTCAAGTCAGGTCAAGTCAGGTCAAGTCAGGTCAAGTCAGGTCAAGTGAGGTCAAGTCCAGATGACCTGGTGTAACGCCAAGATTAGCAAACTTATTTTAATCATCCCAAAGGTAATAGAAAACGTTCTAGCTATTCACCATCCATTGCTCTGAGCTGTGCAATAATGACCCTATAACTGGCTATGTGATGTCACTGTGACCTTACCTGACATGGAAATGACCAAAAAAAATGACCTAAATGTGCCCTATATATTCAATTAGAAGTAGCCAAAGTTTCACGTCGCTATCCCTACGCGTGCTGACGATATTGCCAAAGTACCAGGGGGATGGCAAAAAGCCCCTCAGTCACTCGAAGGTGGCCTGGAGGTGGCCTTGCCCAGCGGCTGCCGGGTTAACGACTAAATGTTGACAAGAGCATGATTAAGTTATACATTTTCCACCATTGTATTTCTCTCGTTGAGACACATCGAATATTATATCGGGTGGCCTAGTTAGGTCATATCCCAAAATTGACCTACCTTAGGTCAGGTCAAGGTCACATGCAAATCACTCGATGCGTCTCGACGAGCCAAACACAATGGTAACACTCCATTGCTCTACCTTGCTTCGGTAAAGAGTTATTGAAGACAAACTACACGTCATGGGTGAACTCGGGGTCATGTGACCTTGTGGAGGTCAAAGAACACAAATGTGGCATGGACCTTTGCATTTGACACCAAAATGGTGGATCTTGTGAGAACCGATCAAATGTTGCCATTTCCTATGGATTTATACGCGTTCTCATTTTTCCCCAATGACATAATGGGGAAGTCACGAAATCGACCTGACCGTAGGTCACCGACATAACAAATCCGAGATATAAGCATTATAGGTACTTATGCGTACCCTAACGAAATCCTGTGAATTTCAAACCGCTCGGTCAAATACTATAGCTTTGGCACGGCCACAAACTTCAAAAACGTGTCTGGAGGTGGGGTCACTTTGCGTGACCTGTTGACCTGACCTGAGATGACCCGAGATCAAAAAGTTTACACAACGTGGGCAATTGATGCGCAAAGAGCTATGCCAAATTTGGCGGCGCTGCTTCACGCCGCCGGTTTTCCTCTATTTACGAAAATCCTCGGGGGGGGGGGGGGGGGGGGGGGTAGAGGGGGCGGAATCCCTCCCCTCCCGTCGGTGTGCGTGTCAGTGGTGGATCCAGGATTCCGTCAAGGAGGGGCCACATAGCAAAGTGGGGAGCCTTGGTGGGCCCTCTCAGGCCTTGGTGGGCCCCCTAATGCCTTGGTGGGTCCCCTAAGGCCTTGGTGGCCCCTCAAGCTTTGGTGGGCCCCATTTGACCTGGAAGACAAATGTAGGCCAGAATAAGCCCTTTTAGTTCAAAATATGCCTTTCACATGCCACAATGGGCCTCTACAAACCAGAATTGGCCCTCTTCAAGCCAGAATGGGGCCTCTGGAGGTCAGAGTGGGTAAGTTTACTTGCGAGTTGGTTGAAAAAGGAGTGGAATTCGTTTCGGGTCACTTCGATTGGCTATGGGCCCTCTCTGGCTATTGGGCCCCTTTGAGGCTCAAGGGGGGGGGGGGGGGTGTATGGCCCATGGCCCCCTCTGGATCCGCCACTGGCGCGTGTTAACCCGGCAGTTACTGTTTTTTTTTTGTAACACGACTCACTAGGGGGGGTAGCCCCCCTTAATTCTTCGGAACATATAGGACGATCGCGCTGACTCAAACGGCAATCGATTGCCCAGAATTTGTTTTTTATCGACACAAAATAAATTGTGTTGACCTGGAGGTCACCGGTGACGTCACAGGTCAGGTCAAGTACAAATATTGGAACGTTTCTGATAATGCACGGTGTTGCTGTAACTATGGAATTAGAGAGGCGTGAAATATATAGGATGTCTTTATACATGTAGCAAACATCCGAAGCTACACATGTCCCCATCCCCGTACATTGTATTGTGGTCATCTCAGGTCAAGAGGTCAAATAGCAGTTTTTGGTTCAGTATGCTTTGCGATGCATGTTTCTAACCTACGTTTTCATCCTGAGCACGAAACAACACCCTAAAACTTTGTATATGCAACCTAATGCTCAATAATGGGTCATAGGCCATGGTCAAGGTCACCAATTTGCACAATTGTAGGTATGAGTTCATGACACTGAATCATACGACTGAAATGCAAATGTGCAGCCTTACTTAGCACCGTCTCTACCTTGTGTTACCTTTCATGCCCGTTATTGACGTAATCAAGATCGCAGCAATGTATTGTTAGCTCTGCCACAAACTATGTGCTATGTGGACCGACCATTTTGTTTACCTTTGAAAGGTCATAAGTTAGTAGCCGTTGAAGATATTGACCTGAAACTCGCTACCAATATTCACAATACTAGTGTCTACCATATATATTCCGTTTTTTATATTAAAATGATCACAAGCTTCGAAAATATTTTGAAAAAATAAAATTTTGACTTTCAGAATTTTTGCAAATCCCGTGATGCAATAAATTACAATTTCGAGATAGCAGTTTGATAATAATGTTCATTAGCTCTGTTATGTGATGTATGCAAAGTGGTTCCATGTCAACTGAACCAGTGACAACTGAACCAGGACAACTGAACCAGTGACAACTGAACCAGTGACAACTGAACCATTGACAACTGAACCAGTGATAACTGAACAAGTGACAACTGAACTAGTGACAACTGAACCAGGGAAAACTGGGCCAGTGACAACTGAACCAGGGACAACTGAACCAGTGCCAACTGAACCAGTGCCAACTGAACCAGTGCCAACTGAACCAGTGCCAACTGAACCAGAGACAACTGAACCTGGATAACTGAACCAGTGACCAGTATGAATAGGGGCGTCTGAACGCCTACGCCACCCCTCTAACTCAGATCCTATGGAGAGTTGGCGGAATACAAACACATTGTTCGATAGCTCTTCAAAAATGATGTCGAAACTATTTCGGTCGTTATTTGGTTTAGGTCAATCTTGAGGTTACCAGAGGTCATCAAAGGTCAATTTTCCAAGTAAAGGACTTTGCTGCAGAAACCCCAAAATATTGTGGGAACTATGATAGCTAGGAACAAACGGAAAAAGCAATAGAAAGCCCATGGAAAATGCAATCCCCATTGGTGGTCTCAAATTTTAGCTCAGGTCAACAGTTTAGGCTCCAGAGGACACCAAATGTCATGATGGCATTTTCGTCCAAAAGGGTTTTCGTGAATAACTTCTTATCAGTTAAACATAGCGCAATAATTTTAGCACCATCGTGTTTATCTCGTCAAGACGCTTCGCAACATTTTAATAGTGACCGGGTTAGGTCAACTTCAAAATTTGACCTAAATTGTCACTCGTTCAGTCCCTGATTCAGTTGTCACTGGCAGGCACGTAGCCAGGATTTCGTCCAGGGGGGTGCAGCGCCTCAAAAGGGCCCAATCCCGATCGCTGAAAGGGCGCCTTCCCAAGCGTTGAAAGGTCCAAACAAAACGAATGAAAAATCACGTTACAAGGATGGAAAATGCAAAATAGTTCACTTTAACATTTTTTAACGCACTTTTAAACGCACAATAACATTTTTAGAGGTCCGCACCATAAGCAATGTGACGCAATGATGAGAATGCATATCTATTATCTAGGGCATAAGACTCAAAAAATTTCGTATGACAGGTACCTATGGCATGGTCCATACCAACTTTTAGGACCTGGAGTTAGCAAACTGCCATATCAACTTTCGAACCAACGACACCAATTTGGAATCAGCTATACCAACTCGGAATATCTCTTTTTAAGCTCAAGACCTGGAACCCTTAAACAAATTGCGCCGCGGAGCGACGCGAAAATTTTGAGTCTTCTGCCCATATGCATTCTCATCAATGCGTCACATTGCGTATGGTGCGGACCTCTAAAAATGTTATTGCGCGTTTAAAAGTGCGTTAAAAAATGATAAAATGAACTATTTTGTCCAATTATATAGGAAAGTAGCAACATAACACATAAATGCGCCGATAAACGACCCGTTTTTTTTTTAAATCTAACCCGCATATCGTTGAATTTGTAGTTAAATTGCGCCGCAGAGCGGTGCAAAAATTTTGAGTTGTATTCCCTGGACAACTGGATTCATACTGTTGAAATGCCCAAGGTCCCTTCAGATCGTCTAGGGACCCCTCCGACCTTTTAACGCCCTTTTGACCTGCGCAGGGATTCATCTGGGATCGCTGGCGGATCCAGCCGTCGGTTTGGGGGGGGGGGGGCAACTTTTTGTGGCAAAAAGGTACCTCCATTTTTTTCTCTCTCTGCAGATTTGGGCCGGTCACCTTGTTTTGGTATTCGAGCTTAAGCAATTCACTTCTCACATTCACAAAAATGCAATATTTTCATTTTTGGGGTTCAAAAACCCAAAATTTCGAAAATCCGAGATCACCAATTTGAAGAAAATGTGATTGCCTTTCTTTTGACGTTTTATTTGCAATTTGTTTCAAAACTCTATTCTCTACGATTTTCCAAACATTTATCGTTTTTCCACCAAAAATGGCATGACATGACGTCATTAAAACATCATTATCTCCGAAAAGCTACATCAATTTCATTGAAAGTTAGTGAGAAGACTTAGACTTGATGCAGCAGCATAAGGTACTGAAAGTTTCACGTTGATGTCTATCATGGTTTTCAGGTTATTGAGTAAATCCGGGAGGGGGCAGATACTTCTGATAAGGTTTGAGCTAGAAGTACCTATTTCACCTAGGTACCTGCCTATAGTTTGTTTTATTTTGATTGCACAATTGCCATTCAGTTGCTGGCACTAGGTCCAAAAAATCAATTTATTGACGCCTTTTCAAAGATGTTAGAAAAACCGGAATATATGTGAGAAAACTGAGTATGAACAATACCCAAACCAAATTTCAAAGCAATATATATATTTTTGACTGAGTGTCTGAGCTCTGACTGACTGAGCTTACGAAGTGTAAGGAACTCATGACGTCATTTATTTTAATAACTTTTTTGACTTTTTTAGACAAGATACGAACAAATAATTACCTTTTCTGTATTTCTGAGACAAAACTGGGCTAGGAACATGCCTTTTATTTACATTTATCAATTTCTAATTTTGAGGATTTCTGACAGCAAAATCGCTGTTCTGGACGTGGTCGATCCGAGTTCATTCACTTGACCTGGAAGGTCACCCGTTGACCTGAAACCTAAAAATCGCACACTATTAGATTCCTCTCATGACAAGCAACATGCTGGTTCTTACTGCATTGCTCTAAGTTGCTTGGTTTGGAAGTTAACAGGAGGGGGGGGTCTGTCAGGCCCTTCCCCGTAGGGCGAAGGTGAAAAAGTTCCCGTAGGGCGAGGGTTAAAGGTATATTGCCACCTCGCAGGTCGATATGGATTTTTTTTGGTGTGTATCGGTAGATTAAGCGTGTCCGATTTCACCTGCAAAATTTGGTTCCCGAAAATCCCCCCATCAGATAAAAAAATAAATTTGCACCACTCATGATTGGCACACATTCGTAAAATTGGAGTCGCCTCATCACTATTTAGAATCACTTCTTTGCGGACTATGATTTGCTTGTGAATATTACAAACTCAACATCACCATTCCGTCAGTGCACTTTATTATTAAAATGCGTATACAGTTAATTATATTTTCAACAACAATAGCCTCTTTCATAATAAAACATGAATAAAACAGCAAGAATGGCTATGGCTCGACTTTGGGGCCGTAGGAGATTTGTGACCAATATCTTATAACACAGATACTTTTGAAGGTCAAGTCTCGGCGAATTTGGACGCTTCGGCTTTGGGCGGGCGCCAATTTCACAGCCAAACTGGATGAGAGCGGCCATCATGAATCCAGTACTGAGCACAGCTGGGACCAACGTTTTGGAGTCAGAAATATTAATTAAAAAATCCCGATACCCTGCTTTAGGTGCTGCAGGAGCAAGTTTGAGCTTGAGCATACACGATTCTTGATCCCCACTGTTGTGTTCGCACTGCTGTATGAATCCTCACAGACCGGGGCGGCTCGGTGGGCCGGGGCGGCTCGGTGTTTTGGGGCGGCCCGGTGGGCCGGGGCGGCTCGGTGTATTGGGGCGGCCCGGTGTATTGGGGTGGGCCGGGTCGGCTCGGTGTATTGGGGTGGGCCGGGGCGGCTCGGTGTATTGGGGCGGCCCGGTGGGCCGGGGCGGCTCGGTGTATTGGGGCGGCCCGGTGTATTGGGGTGGGCCGGGGCGGCTCGGTGTATTGGGGTGGGCGGGGCGGCTCGGTGTATGGGGCGGGCCGGGGCGGCTCGGTGTATTGGGGCGGGCCGGGGCGGCTCGGTGTATTGGGGTGGGCCGGGGCGGCTCGGTGTATTGGGGTGGGCCGGGGCGGCTCGGTGTATTGGGGCGGGCCGGGGCGGCTCGGTGTATTGGGGTGGGCCGGGGCGGCTCGGTGTATTGGGGTGGGCCGGGGCGGCTCGGTGTATTGGGGTGGGCCGGGGCGGCTCGGTGTATTGGGGTGGGCCGGGGCGGCTCGGTGTATTGGGGTGGACCGGGGCGGCTCGGTGTATTGGGGTGGACCGGGGCGGCTCGGTGTATTGGGGTGGGCCGGGCGGCTCGGTGTATTGGGGTGGGCCGGGGCGGCTCGGTGTATTGGGGTGGGCCGGGGCGGCTCGGTGTATTGGGGTGGGCCGGGGCGGCTCGGTGTATTGGGGTGGGCCGGGGCGGCTCGGTGTATTGGGATGGGCCGGGGCGGCTCGGTGTATTGGGGTGGGCCGGGGCGGCTCGGTGTATTGGGGTGGGCCGGGGCGGCTCGGTGTATTGGGGTGGGCCGGGGCGGCTCGGTGTATTGGGGTGGGCCGGGCGGCTCGGTGTATTGGGGCGGGCCGGGGCGGCTCGGTGTATTGGGGTGGGCCGGGGCGGCTCGGTGT
>JAXIVJ010015011.1:0-32807 GCA_036785665.1 Chirona hameri
CATACCTACATACCTACATACCTTCATACCTACAAACCTACATACCTACATACCTACATACCTACATACCTACCTACCTACCTACCTACCTACCTACCTACCTACCTACATACCTACATACCTACATACCTAAATACCTACATACCTACATACCTACATACCTACATACCTACATACCTACATACCTACATACCTACATACCTACATACCTACATACCTACATACCTACATACCTACATACCTACATACCTACATACCTACATACCTACATACCTACATACCTACATACCTACATACCTACATACCTACATACCTACATACCTACATATCTACATACCTACATACCTACATACCTACATACCTACATACCTACATACCTACATACCTACATACCTACATACCTACATACCTACATACCTACATACCTACATACCTACATACCTACATACCTACATACCTACATACCTACATACCTACATACCTACATACCTACATACCTACATACCTACATACCTACATACCTACATACCTACATACCTACATACCTACATACCTACATACCTACATACCTACATACCTACATACCTACATACCTACATACCTACATACCTACATACCTACATACCTACATACCTACATACCTACATACCTACATACCTACATACCTACATACCTACATACCTACATACCTACATACCTACATACCTACATACCTACATACCTACATACCTACATACCTACATACCTACATACCTACATACATACATACATACATACATACATACATACATACATACATACATACATACATACATACATACATACATACATACATACATACATACATACATACATATATATATATATATATATATATATATATATATATATATATATATATATATATATATATATATATATATATATATATATATATATATATATATATATACATATATATATATATATATATATATATATATATATATATATATATATATATATATATATATATATATATATATATATATATATATATATATATATATATATATATATATATATATATATATATATATATATATATATATATATATATATATATATATATATATATATATATATATATATATATATATATATATATATATATATATATATATATATATATATATATATATATATATATATATATATATATATATATATATATTATATATATATATATATATATATATATATATATATATATATATATATATATATATATATATATATATATATATATATATATATATATATATATATATATATATATATATATATATATATATATATATATATATATATATATATATATATATATATATATATATATATATATATATATATATATATATATATATGTATATATATATATATATATATATATATATATATATATATATATATATATATATATATATATATATATATATATATATATATATATATAACCTTAGGAGTATTGTTTTCTCAAGCTTACATGGGCTGGGTGGAAAACAAGGTTCTAGAGAGAGACGCGCCGCATATATATTATAGATATATCGACGACATCCTGGTGGAGGTTCCGAACAGTGACGCGCTACAGGCACTGAGGTCACGTCTTCAAAGGGAATCTTGCCTTCAATTTACGGTGGAGGAAAGCATCCAAAATCGGATAAACTTCTTAGATGCAACCATAGACACATCAGAAGGTGATTTCGCTACCACTGTGTTTAGGAAAATAACTGATTCTGGGAACTGTCTCAGCGCCAAGAGCGAATGTCCGGACAGGTATAAGGAGAGCGTCATTAGGGCGTATGTACACAGGGCATTAACGCACTGCTCATCCTGGCCCCCAGTCACCAAAGAACTGCAACATATAAAACAAATGTTAGCAAACAAACACTACCCGGCATCTATGATAGACAGCCAAATACGCCTTGCACTCGACAAATCCATACAAACAAACCCAACGCCAAATCCCAACAGCGGTACAACACATAAGCTGTATTAAAAAAAACACAATGAACGCGGGCTGGAAAACAGACGAGAGGGTATTGAGAGACATCATAAAAAACAACTGTGTACCGAATAACAGACAGGATGAACTTCAACTCAACATCTATTACCGCACGCCTACTACTGCAAACATGATTATGTCCAATAACTCTAACCGTGACCACGCTCTACTGAAGCAAGCCAGCTGTACTGTACTTTTACAAATGTAAAAAAGGAGACTGTGCACTTCTTCCCAAAAGTGGCTATGTTTGCTTCACCACAACCTCCATTAGTCGCCGCATAACTATGCATCTGCAAACAGGCGGGCCAAAAACTCACACCGAAAAGTATCATGACACAACCCTTACCAGAAGCGACATGACAGAAAACACCAGCATTCTCACCGTCACCTCTGATAGACGCCGACTTCAAGTCCTCGAAGCGGTATTTATTAGAGAGATAGACTCGCAGATAAACTCCCAAGTAAATGCCAGAGGAACACTGCAACTGTATGATGGTCCCCTTCTCACCAATGTGCGATCGTGAGCGGTTGTGTTCTTCAAAATTCGTGTACTTCCGTTGTGAAAATGTAAGGCCGTCGTTATTTAGTGTTTCATCAGTGTATATCAGATGATGTAGAAAACTTTAGGTAAAACATGTATTAGATGTAAAAGATGTATTAGATGTACAAGATGTATTAGATGTACAAGATGTATTAGATGTAAAAGATGTATTAGATGTAATAATGGCATAATGCCTTAGATGTAAAAGATGTATGAAATGTAAAAGATGTATTAGATGTAAAAGATGTATTAGATGTAAAAGATGTAAAGTATGTATTAGATGTAAAAGAAGTATTACTGACTCATTGAATTATGTAGGTACTGTGTTTTTGCAACATTGAATGTTAAACTTGAAGCTCCTTAGAAAGTGTCGCATGAGTTTTATAATAATTACTAGTATTTCTGCGAACTAACAAATCAGTCTTGATAATGGCATTGAATTGACGAAACGCGTTGACCTTTATAAATGAATATTTCATACATGATCCTATTCTTTCTGTACATGAACATCATCCGAGAACATTAAAATGAAGCAAAGAATATTATAAGAAAACTTGAGAGCACCAACAAGAAGCTGATTAACGCCATTTCCGCGGTTGTGTTTAATCGAGAATGTTTACACAATAACCTGCTTCCGACTTTCACTAATATATATATATATATATATATATATATATATATATATATATATATATATATATATATATATATATATATATATATATATATATATATATATATATATATATATATATATATATATATATATATATATATATATATATATATATATATATATATATATATATATATAAATATATATATATATATATATATATATATATATATATATATATATATATATATATATATATATATATATATATATATATATATATATATACATATATATATATATATATATATATATATATATATATATATATATATATATATATATATATATATATATATATATATATATATATATATATATATATATATATATATATATATATATATATATATATATATATATATATACATATATATATATACATATGTATATATATATATATATATATATATATATATATATATATATATATATATATATATATATATATATATATATATATATATATATATATATATATATATATATATATGTATATATATATATATATATATATATATATATATATATATATATATATATATATATATATATATATATATATATATATATATTTATCTATCTATCTATCTATCTATCTATCTATCTATCTATCTATCTATCTATCTATCTATCTATCTATCTATCTATATATCTATCTATCTATCTATCTATCTATCTATCTATCTATCTATCTATCTATCTAGCTATCTAGCTATCTATCTATGTGTATGTGTATGTATATGTATATGTATATGTATATGTATATGTATATGTATATGTATATGTATATATATATATATATATATATATATATATATATATATATATATATATAGATAGATAGATAGATAGATAGATATATATATATATATATATATATATATATATATATATATATATATATATATATATATATATATATATATATATATTTCGAGCTGCTGATGATTTGTACTTCAAGAAAAATACCACAAAGCCTCTACGAAACGTTCTTCGCCTCTCACATTAGCTTGTATCCATGCGATGAGAATGAGGCGCGCCATAGCAATATCGGCGGCTGAACAATAGTGTGTGTTCGAAGACATGGTGCATGCAAATAAACAAATTTATTGACGAATCGTTGGCATACTTTCATGCTATGGACATTTTGCTTGATAATGAGCCGTATAAAATAGTCATTTTTGACATTTTATTTTTCACCCCATGTCGCGCTAGCAGGCCGTTATCGCCCACTGTGACGGGCGCTATATCCGAAGTTCCTAATATGGCCACATAAACAACCAAAACAAGACATCTGATTATCACCTGAGGTATTTATTGAACAAAATAATCCATCGTTAGCTGCCTCAGCATCTTTTTCTCACGCAGAAATTCGTGCAAGTCATTGGCCAACGTTTCGAAACCCTGCATGTTCTCGAAACATTGCGTGCATGCGTGCTCCAACGCGCCACGGTGCGGCCGGACTCAGGCATGAGACACAGAGCGGAATCGGCGGCACCACGGCCGCTTGTGCACGTTTAGAGCCGGCAGGAGTGGGCGACATGATGGCTTAGCGCACTGAACTGGGCGTTATAACCGAAGTGTGGGCATTATAAGCGGAGTTTCTGCCTATACATTTGTACAGGAAATTCCGTACCGGGCCAACTTGGGCATTATAAGCGGCTGGGCGTTGTAACCGTGGGCCAGGGACGTAGGCACGTTACAAGTAGGAGGGGGGGGGGGGGGGGGGGGTCAGTGAAACTGTGATCTCGTTTTGAGAGAACCCCAATCCTCCTATGGAATATTTCTTTGCAGATTTTGGCTGTTCTCGTCTTGGCGAACCTTTTGCCATCAAATACCTTTCTTACCAACCAAAAATAAAGATTTTAGCCCAAAAAATGGCCGAAAAGTGAGGGGGCCATGCCCCCCCCCCCCCCCCTGTTCCTACGCCTATGCCGTTGGCGCTATAAGCGGCGTCTACTGTATTGACATTCAGAAAGACATCTGCGCAACGCTTTCAGTCAATAAATCTGAGAGCTAGCGCACCGCAGCATTATCGCCTTATCGAGAAATCCGAACAAGAGGCGAGTCCATCCCGGAACTGAGCCAGGCCGACATGTTAGACTAGGCAATGACAACTTGATGCACAATTTCACAAAGTTTGACTATCGCTGTGAAAAACAGCACTCAGAATGAGCGAATTTTCTTATGGAAATACCGTGGAACTTGGGTTCCCACTTCCCGGAAACTTCTCGTTATAAAATCTGCAAGTACTATAGCATGGATCCAACCATGTCCGCCATTGTGTAGTGCGTTTACGTAAACTGTTTTAGCTTTTGTTATTTTTGCCGCCATGAGAGGCGGGGGCGGAGCGTGGGAAACTGGGGGCGCGGCACCAGCCGGTGTCGAGCCGCTGACCGATAGCATAGCTCCACATGGGACCTGGGCCGTGACTCGCCTCGGCTCTACCCAGTGTGCCGTAGGTACCCGTGTCATCCCGTACCCGTGGTACCCGTGTCATCCGCTGCGTTGGAAAAATAGCTGTTGGCAAGAAGAGTTTCGAGACCGAGAAAGCGGTGGGTGAGACCCGACGGCTCTCAACATGGCCCGCTCTGCGCTGCTGCTCTGTGGTGAGATCATGCACAATACCGTCTTCTACACTTTATAAAGGCGCTCCACTAGTAATACTTCTATTTTGTGTTGTTCCACCGGCTGTGCCTTGATATGGAATGTCCGTACAATTGACACCAATGAATGCCCCTTACTTTTTCGGCAATTAGTTTGTCACGACTTTCGACTTGGCCACCGCTGTCGTGAACGAGACGCAGATTTAAGTAACAGCCTCCGTGTGGTGTAGATGTGTAAGGTCATGGTCCACGTTAGGTGTAGATTATTGTTCAGATACGCTTCGCAATATCCAAACGGAGGCCGATTCAGGCCTCCTACCTGGTCTCGGTTAGTCGACAACCCTTCCACTCTTTAGCAGCGAACGGTACCCACCCACCCTATGCATCTATGTATTTCAGCAATGGCCGTCCTGTGCATTCCCCGGGCTGACGCTGGCTTCCCGAATGTCAGCCCGACGATGGGCGAGCCTTGGCCGACGCCGCAGCAGGTGGTGTGGGACCCAGCCTACTTCCGCGTGGACATCGACACCGTCCCCTTCAACATCACCGGCCACACCTGCCCCGACCTGGAGGACGCCGTCGCTCGCTACGAGGCCATCATCGCCAAGTTCATCGCCAAGTTTCGAGCGGTGCTGGAGAGCGGGTTTCCCTTCTCCGCGGCGACACAGGGCGGCGGTGACGGTGACGACCCGACCCGCGTGCTGGAAGCGATCGAAGTCGATCTACGGTCTGTGTGCAGCAAGGATCAGTACCCCGAGTACGGCATGGATGAATCCTACACGCTGACCGTCAACACGGGGGATGCCCTAGGACGTGCGGTGGTCGTTGCTGACTCCATCTGGGGCGCATACCGCGGCCTCGAGACCATGTCGCAGCTGTTCTACTACGACCAAATTGGTGCGATCTTCGTCCGGGGCGGAAGCATCACTGATTTCCCCCGGTACAGCCATCGAGGCTTGCTTCTGGACACCGGCCGCCACTTCCTCAGCGTGGATGTTATCAAGCAGAACCTCGACCTCATGGCCTTCCACAAGTACAACGTCTTCCACTGGCACATGGTTGACGACCCGTCGTTCCCCTTCTACAGCAGCAAGCTCTTCTTTTTCGTTTTCGGCGCCTACCGCAGCGACAAGACCTACAACCCCGACCAGGTGGCCGACATCATCGAGTACGCCCGCGAACGCGGCATCCGCGTCATCCCCGAGTTTGACACGCCCGGCCACACACGGTCCTGGAACAGCTACAACATCCTCACGCGCTGCTACACCGACGGAGAGCAAGACGGCACCTTCGGCCCGCTCGACCCCACGTTTAACGGCATCTACGTGCTGATCGCCGAGCTGTTCGATGAAGTGACCAAGCGCTTCCCAGACCAATACGTGCACGTTGGTGGCGACGAGGTGAGCTTCGGCTACGACTGTTGGTTGTCCAACCCAGGCGTGCAGGCCTGGATGGCAGAGCGCAACTACACCACGCCGCAGGAGGTGGAGGCCGACTACATCACCAAGATGCTGGCGGTGGTGGCCGGCCTGCCGCAGCGGCCGCAGTACATGGTCTGGCAGGATGTCGTCGACCAGGGAATCACGATCAAGGAGAACGCCATCGTCCAGGTCTGGAAGGAGCCTGAGTGGCAGGCAGAGATGGATAAAGTCACCTCGCTGGGCCACCGGACTGTGCTCTCGTCATGCTGGTACCTGAACCGCATCAGCTACGGCATCGAATGGCAGAAGTATTACGACTGCGAGCCGGAGAGCTTCAACGGCACCGAGGCGCAGAACGAGCTGATCATCGGCGGCGAGGCCAGCATGTGGGGCGAGTACGTGGACGACACTAATGTAGTGTCCCGTACGTGGCCGCGCGCTGCCGCGCCCGCCGAGCGCCTCTGGTCGCCCAAGAGCGCCAACTCGCACTATGAGGCCGAGGCCCGTCTCGAGGAGCAGAGGTAAGCACGAGCAAGGATAGGAGGCAAGCATCGGTAGAAAATGAATAATTAGCACACGTTTAGGGAGGGATTGTTGGCTATTGTCGCAGTGATAGTTGCCAATTCAGTGGCATTTGTAATTCAGGATCAGCGCGGCTTGTAACAAGAAGTTGTCTGGTATAGGTACACATAACAGACGGCAACCTGTTCTGTGTTATGTTAGTCTTTCAGCGTTAAACGGGGTCTTCTTGTGATGAAATTAACAGACTGCAGTGTACATAATCTGCGTAAACATACCTACTGAAGCAACATAAGTGAGTTTAACCTTCGTCCTGGTTGGGGGCATTTTGACCCCCCCCCCCTAAGGTGTTTCGGAAATCGCGGGAAAACGGCTGCGCGCAGCGCCACCAAATTTGGCACAGCTGTTTAAAGATCAATTAGCCACATTGTGATTACAAAAAATGGCACGAGGTCTTCACAGGTCAGGTCACCAGTGACCAGGTTACGTCAAGTGACCTTACCTACAAAATGTTCGTGGTCGTGTCAAAGCCAGTGTTTGGCCGAGAGATTGGAAACTTACAGGATTTCATAAGGTCATAAGTACCTACTACTCGTTTATCTCGGATTGTTTTTTGTATATCGGTGACCTGAGGTCAGGTCAATTTCGTGACCTCCCGATTATAAGTCAATGGAAAAATATGAAAATGCTTCCTATTCAGATAATACGCATTATATCAGGTCAATTATTTCAGAATCATGTTATTTTCGCTCATTTTTGATGACCCAGGTGCAACTGTTGCTCAATGACCTCTGCAAGGTCAACTGAGGTCATCTGAGGTCACCAACATTTTTTGCCAATAACTCTTAATAGAATAAAGATATAGACGTGGGAATGACAATACTGTGCATGTCTCGTCAAGACGCATCGCCCCATATGCAACATGACCCACCTGGGTCACCAAATGACCTGACCTGAAGTCAAATTGCGAAGTTGATCTAATCAGGTCAACATCAATATGTTTCGACGCGTCTTGACGAGACAAACACTATGGTCTTAAAATATCATTATATGTTTAACTGATACAAATGTATTCACGAACAACTTTTTGGAAGAAAATGTCATCGTGACGTTTGGCGACCTATGAAGCCTAAACTATTGACCTGAGCTAAAAATGTAAGGACACCTATGGCGATTGCATGTTTCCAGAGCTTTCGATTGCTTTTTTCCGTTTGTTCCTAGCTATCATAGTTACCGAGATATTTTTTATTTAGGGGGTTTCTGAAGCAACGTCCTATACTTCGAAAATTTGACCTTTGATGACCTCTGGTGACCTCAATATTGACCTTAGACAAAAAATTCCCAAAGGAACTTCAAATGTCCTTGTCCAGAACTTTCGAACGTTTTTCCCGCGTCCCTTTTAGTTTTCGAGTTAGTGGCACGGTGGCAAAAAGTTTTTTTTTCACTGGGTTTTACCGGTTAAAACCGACTGGCAAAAACACCTGGTGGCAAAAAATAGCCAAAAGTGGCAAAAGCTCTAATGAGCCAAAATGTATATTTTTTTACCAGATCAATTTACACATTCTAGGGCATAGCTAAATCATTTTAAGTAGGTTGTGTTTCGATTCTTTCCAAGTTACATTGAAAATAACAGTATTTTCACTATACCTGGTTATTGATTCAACTTTTTTTGGAACGATTCAATCATGATTCTTTTTGGAATCTAAATGATTCAATCCCCGTTCGATTCACGGATAAAATTTTGAGAATTGATTCTTTCCGATTCAAAGAATCAAAACAAATATTTTAATCGATTCACGTTTGATTCAACATTTCATTATATGGGGTGAATTTATGTCAAATCAATAAAAATGGAAACATACATATATATGATCATTAAAACAATGTTACAGCAATACTATTTCAGTATAAATGAATGTAGCCACTGGGAATGCATGTATTTGCACAATTTACCAGTGTACTTGCATCGTTAAGAATCGTAAATCTTTTGAATGATTCAATCACGATTCATGAATCAAAAGATCTGGTGGTGAATCAATAATTTTGCAATTCAAGGAACTTTGAATGAACGATTCCAATCGATTAAATCAGTGTCGAATTAATAACCAGTCTGGACGGCAGTGGACCCAATAATTACCTTGCCGATGCAAGTTGCCTACTCAACCCAGGTACCCAACTCAACTGCTCTGCTATCTTCCCATCATAACAGCTGTTGACATGCCTGTTCTGTATAACAAAAGTATACAATTCTCTCCCTTGATGCAAACAGATGATCGTATCTACTGTGTGGCTGAAATACCTACGCCATTGGACTTATCCCCCCCCCCCCACACACACACACACACACACCCACACCCACACCCACACCCACACCCACACCCACACACACACACACACACACATACATACATATATATATATATATATATATATATATATATATATATATATATATATATATATAAGCGCATATAGCCGCGACCAGGGACCTACCCAGGGAGGGGGGACACGGGGCCATCCCCCCCCCCCCCCGAGAAAACGCCAATTCACACTAGATAAAATAGGATGGTGCTGACGACCACCACCACCCCCCCCCCCCCCCCCCGTCTATAACATTTAAACTGAGGAGTGAGTGAAATTTTAAGAGTGAAATCGAAGTGCCCCCTTGTCCAGAACCGTTCCGCCGCCACTGACTGTGATATGTGCCAGGGATGTAGGAACGTCACGAACAGTGTGGAGAGGGGGCAGTGGAACTTTGATCTCGTCTGGAGAGAAACCCAACCACTCTATGCAAGATTTCTTTGAAGATGTTTTCTCGCCTTGGCAAACCTTTTCCCATCAAACATTTTCCTCACCAAGCAAAATTAAAATGTTTACGAGATAAAAAAAAAATGGCCCAAAAGTCAGGGTTCAGACCCCCCCCCCCCCCTTGTTGGTACGCCGATGATATGTGCGCAGCTGTTACTTATGAAGAGGTCACATCACGTTCAAGTAATAACTTCTTGTGCAGCGTTTTGACGCTCCTTATCACCGTTTCCCAGGTGTCGCCTGATCTACCGCGGCTTCGCAGCGGAACCCTCTAACGGTCCTGGCTTCTGTTAGCGGCTATATTATAACAGGTAAAATAGGTCTCTCCGTGGCTTATTGTCCAACGCTCCTTGTAATTTGCACAATGCAGAAAACATTACAACCATTATATCCGGCAGATATAACTCACTTACAATAAGTAATAAACAAATATCAACTGAAGTGTTAGTAAATTTGAAACGTACTATGCTCTTCCCATTTGATGTAGTGTTCACGTGAACTCGCACAAGGTCCAATTTCTGCTTTGTTTTAAAGTCGACTTCATGAACACAGGCAGTTTTTTGTTTAAGCTCGTGGCCAGTGAGTTTTTCAAATCATGAACGATAAAATACGCTGCCATGTCTATTCGAATAAATTTGACGTTTATATTTCAGGTTATTTATGAAGCCATCAAAGGCAACGACGGAAAACAAGACGGTTTAACATAAACTCCACGATTCCAAGACGCCTAATGGAGCTGGCGGGCTTGATCAAACGTTGGCTTGATTTCTCAGAACGTATCATTAAACCACTCTCAATTGATTCAAGAAACAATTGATTCCAAATTTAACAATGCATTTCAAGTTCATTCTTTTCGAACAAAAACCGACAGGCATGATTCAGAAGACTCCTGATTGATATCTGTGGTGGCGGTGGCGTGTGAATATATACAAGCTTGTTAATCATTAATGGTGTTGATGCCAGACGCCGACCGAATAGTGCAAAACACAGCAACGGACAGCAAAGACATTGACTAGCATTGCCCACATCAAGGCCACGGACCCAGGTTCATGTCACAAGGTCAACCTCCTAGCGACCTGGACCAGGGCATGTTCATCAATATGTTGATCAACATCCGAAATTCGGTCTAAAAGTAATGTTCGATACTTGCAGGGTAAAATATATACAAAATCAAATTAATGTCATAACACCCACTAGCAGCAGCCTTTTTGAAATTTGAGACTGGTAAGTAAGTCTGGGCTGTGTATGAGAGGGGAGCAAACCCGGATACCATAAGCACTTATCGAAAGAGCTAAGCAAATAATGACACACTGCCTGTGTCGGCTACATGTCTTCAAGGCACCAGCAGCTTTGAGGGAGCTCACTGCCTGTGTCAGCTACATGTCTTCAAGGCACCAGCAGCTGTGAGGGAGCTCACTGCCTGTCGGCTACATGTCTTCAAGGCACCAGCAGCTTTGAGGGAGCTCGCTGCTTGTGTCGGCTACATGTCTTCGAGGCACCAGCAGCTTTGAGGGAGCTCACTGCCTGTGTCGGCTACATGTCTTCAAGGCACCAGCAGCTTTGAGGGAGCTCACTGCCTGTGTCGGCTACATGTCTTCAAGGCACCAGCAGCTTTGAGGGAACTCACTGCCTGTGTCGGCTACATGTCTTCGAGGCACCAGTAGCTTTGAGGGAACTCATTGCCTGTGTCGGCTACATGTCTTCAAGGCACCAGCAGCTTTGAGGGAGCTCACTGCCTGTGTCGGCTACATGTCTTCAAGGCACCAGCAGCTTTGAGGGAGCTCACTGCCTGTGTCGGCTACATGTCTTCAAGGCACCAGCAGCTTTGAGGGAGCTCGCTGCCTGTGTCGGCTACATGTCTTCAAGGCACCAGCAGCTTTGAGGGAGCTCACTGCCTGTGTCGGCTACATGTCTTCAAGGCACCAGCAGCTTTGAGGGAGCTCGCTGCCTGTGTCGGCTACATGTCTTCGAGGCGCCAGCAGCTTTGAGGGCGCTCATTGCTCGGTATCGTGCTTGCAATCAAGCCGACAGTCTGTACGGCATACTGCGTATGGCATGTAAGCACACGGCATACTGTATTACAACTATAATGCACTTAGACCAAAACCAGCCAACCGGTGATGGACAGCGTATGAGAACCCAATCAATGAGTCATCAAAGTCTCACAGACCAGGATATCCGAAATGACCGCCCATCAAAACACTGAGATCATGGCACAAACGCACATTTCAGACACATTCAAATCGCAGTGACTTAACAATCACCAGAACACATCTCAATACGTGTCTTGCGTTCAGTACTCGCCGTGTCGGCCGGCTCTCTCGTGACAAAGCGACAATATTAAGATACATTTCTGTTATACACGCCCTGGTCACAGCAGGCATATTTGTACACACAGCGGTGTCGCCTTGGCAAGCGGCGACTTATCCGCCAGTGACGATTGCCCTGGTCAGTCTTTTTCAGACCACGCGACTAGCCACCACGGCGGCACACGAGGCAAGGCCTCGCCCGCTTCAGAACCAGGCTGCATACAATGTGAGCCTCATGAGACAGAACTCGCGCGTTGTAGCATCACCCCAGCCCCAGCGCAGTTGACTCGGCGCCAGGCCTGTTCTCAGGTCTCCGTGTCATGCACATGTACTCTGTGCCTGGTGAGCATCCAGTTCATTTTGAACCTCATCAGGCACAGGGAGCACGGAAACTTCTTCACGTCACTGTGCTTAATTAGGACGTGTTTGCGAAGGTCGCCTCGGTGATGGAACGGTCGTGCGCACAACTGTGAAAAGAGACAGGCAACTGTAAACAGAGACAGGCAACTGTGAACAGAGACATGCAACTGTGAACAGAGACAGGCAACTGTGAACAGAGACAGGCAACTGTGAACAGAGACAGGCAACTGTGAACAGAGACAGGCAACTGTGAACAGAGACAGGCAACTGTGAACAGAGACAGGCATCAGAGTCTCGCCCGACACCAATGTGAACAGAGACAGGCAACTGTGAACAGAGACAGGCAACTGCGAATAGAGACAGGCATCCGAGTCTTGCCCGAAACCAATGTGAACAGAGACAGGCAACTGTGAACAGAGACAGACATCAGAGTCTCGCCTGACACCAATGTGAACAGAGACAGGCATCAGAGTCTCGCCCGACACCAATGTGAACAGAGACAGGCAACTGTGAACCGAGACAGGCAACTGTGAACAGAGACAGGCAACTGCGAACAGAGACAGGCATCCGAGTCTCGCCCGACACCAATGTGAACAGAGACAGGCAACTGTGAACAGAGACAGACATCAGAGTCTCGCCTGACACCAATGTGAACAGAGACAGGCATCAGAGTCTCGCCCCACACCAATGTGAACAGACAGGCATCAGAGTCTCGCCCGACACCAATGGCTCCAGCTTGGTGAAAGATACGAAAACATTGTGACTCATCCAATGGGGCACCACAATTGAAAGCTATTGTAGATGGCGCTGACGCCAACTTCTACCAAGCGGACCGGCGTCTGTGCGTCAGAGTGTAGGGCGCATTGTTTACGGCGTAGTTTTGAAAGGGTTAGAGTGGTACAGATTGTGATCAAACTTATGCGAAATGTTGGTGTCTGAGTGTATTCGAAACCTGAAAGCATTTATCTCTAAGGTCAGTCGTTTGACCTCGGGAGGTTAAAGAGTGCCAGCGAGGTCAAATATTGGGTACCGCATAACTTTTTCCCTAAAGTACTTACCGAAGTCGTAACGGATAAATATTCCCACAAGTCTATAGACGGTGCACAACTAGTGATCTGACTGACCGCCCCTGGGCACCGGTTGACCTCAGCTCACAACATAAGTTACCATTATGGCCTATGGGAGAATGACGGGGTACCGCATAATTGTTTCCCAAAATCACTTAGAGAACCCATTCTACCACCATCGTCTTCCCTTTAACCCACCGAAGGTGCACAACGCAAGACTTGACCTCTCCAGGTCACTGTTTGACCTCAGGCCACTTGGAAAGGCGCTAATATCCATTTAACGAGCTGTCCAAATACGTATTCGTTGTTTACCGGCCGATTGTGTTCAAACTTTTACGAAATGTTGGTGTCTATGAGTGAATTCGAACCGTGAAAGCATTTCTCGCTAAGGTAAATCGTTTGACCTCGGAAGGTCAAAGAGTGCCCGCGAGGTCAAATCTCGGATAACGCATAACTTTTTCCCTAAAGTACATATCGAAGTTGTTTCAACGGCTAAATATTCCCACCAGCCTATAGACGGTGCACAATGAGTGATCTGACCGCCCCTGGTCACCGGTTGACCTCAGGTCACAACATATGTTACCATTATGGCCTATGGGAGAATGACGGGGTACCGCATAATTTTCTACCAAAATCACTTAGAGAAACCATTCTTCCACCATCGCCTTCCCTTTAACTCTCGCCCTACGGGGGGGAGGGGGAGGGGGACTAAAACGACGACCTCCTGAGTTTTTTTAAATAACTTTTTACACATGCAGCGCATCTTGCTCACATTTTCAGTAGCTGACTTTACAACAATTATACGTATCCTATAATAATTTGAAGTGCATACGACTTTTAGATCGTGACCTATGAACTTTTCGTCAAGGCCATGTCAGAACCCAAAGGGCCATTGACCTGACCCCAAAGGTCACCAGTTGACCAAGATACTCAAAATGGGATGTCTTTGGATTTTCCTTATGACAGGCATCACGCTACTTTTTACGGTGTCTCTCTACCTCTCTCCGTTCGGAAGTTATACTAAGCGCCCTGTACAATTGCTATTTTTGGACGTGGTCGATCTTAGGTCATTCACTTGACCTGGAAGGCCACTCGTTGACCTGAAACCTAAAAATCGCATACTGTTAGATTCCTCTCATGACAGGCAACATGCTGGTTCGTACCGCATTGCTCTATGTTGCTTGGTTTGGAAGTTAACAAGGGGAGGGGTCTGTTTAGAACCCCCGTAGGGCGAAGGTGAAAAGGTCCCCGTAGGGCGAGGGTTACCCCACCGAAGGTAAGTTTGAACACAATCGGCCGGTAAACAACGAGTACGTATTTGGGGGCTCGTTAAATGGATATTAGCGCCTTTCCAGGTGACCTGAGGTCAAACGGTGACATGGAGGGGCAAGTCTTGCGTTGTGCACCGTCTGTATGCTGGTGGTAATATTTAGCCGTTGAAACGACTTCGGTAAGTACTTCAAGAACAAAGTTATGCGGTACCCAAGATTTGACATCGCGGGCATTCTTTGACCTTCCGAGGTCAAACGATTGACCTCAGCGAGAAATGCTTTCAGGTTTCGAATACACTCAGACACCAACATTTCGTATAAGTTGGAACACATTCGGCCGGTAAACAACGAATACGTATTTGGACGGCTTGTTAAATGGATGTTAGGGCCTTTCCAGGTGACTTGAGGTCAAACGGTGACTAGGAGGGGTCAAGTCTTGTGTTGTGCACCTTCGGTGGGTTACAGGGAAGACGATGGTGGTAGAATGGGTTCTCTAAGTTTTGTTTTTGTGTGGGGGGGGGGGGGGATATACGGTACCCAGTCATTCTCCCGTAGACCATAATGGTAACTTATGTTGTGGCCTGAGGTCAACCGGTGACCAGGGGCGGTCAGATCACTCATTGTGCACCGTCTATAGGCTGGTGGGAATATTTACCCGTTACAACGACTTCGGAAAGTACTTTAGGGAAAACGTTATGCGGTACCCAAAATTTGACCTCGCGGGCATTCTTTGACCTCCCGAGGTGAAACGATTGACCTTAGTGAGAAATGCTTTCAGGTTTCGAATACACTCATAGACACCAACATTTCGTATAAATTCGAACATAATCTGTACCACTCTAACCCCTTCAAAACTCCGCCGTAAACAATGCGCCCTACACTCTGGACGCACAGCCGCCGGTCCGCTTGGTAGCAGTTGATCATCAGCGCCTCTAGCGGCGGGAAATTTATTGTGGTGCCCCATTGTCGGAAAGGGACATCACTATTCACTACCAAGTAGCATGCAAGTCGACAGCCACATTGCAACTGAACAGCGAACACCCTGTGCTGAGAAATGCTTGAAACATCAACAACTTTCCCATCAAAGGTAGTCGCCTCCCCTTATGACTGACGCCATTCCACACGTACACGTATATACAAAATGGCAACATCATAGTAGTTACACTTCGCAAGCCTTCCCATTCCTGCTGCGGACAAACGAATACAAGGCAGGTTAATCGAAAGCTCTAGAACATAGATTGTTCAGCTCAGTAGTGCATTATTTGCATTTAATGTTGCGATATCGTGTGACACAGTGTGGTCAAATTTAGCTCGTTTGATGCTAGGGAAGTTAAATCAGGTTCCCGGCCAATTCAGGGTCAAGTAAGAGATTAAAACTGGTCAGGAGCAGCATCAGCTCAATACGGGGCGCTGTAAGGATATCGCCATTCGTTCAATCATACGCTTAACTCTTTGGGTATGACTCCTCCCACTACTCCTTGCTCTCCAATCATCATCGCGCCTGAGGTTCTTTAGGCGTCAATTATAGTCAAGGCATGGATAAAGTAAGTATGGATAGAAAACTCCGCCCACTTTCTATTGTTATCCGCGACCACGCGCAGCCACTACCGTTTCCCGTACTACGAAAACACCCGCTAGTATACCGCCCGCGTGTTAAGAATCATCAACCAAGTTAAGGAGGAGGCTAGCTAGTACTTAGGGAGCCATAAGAGTCAAAAATATATATATTGCTTGGAGGGGGGGGGGGGGGGGGGGGCATCGTCCATACTTGGTTGTCCAATATATCTGCCGTTTTAAAAAAAAAATGTTTGAAAAGTTTAATTTTGTGGAAGTTATTTTAAAAAACAAAACATTTATTTTGCATCGCAAAATCTAAATTTTCAAATATATTCAGAAACCTGAAGATATATTGGAGAACCAAGTATGGACGATACCCAAAACAAAATCAAAGCAATATCTACATTTTTGACTGACTTATGTCTCCCTAAGTACTAGCCTCCTCCTTAACTTGGTTGATGATTCCAAACACGTATACCGCCCGCCCCGTGGTAGGCCGCAACGCTAAGACAGCCGCCCCGTCGCATGGTTTATCGCTTCCGGTGATTGTGGGATGAACCAAATTAAGTTGAAATGCATTCGGGAAGCTCTCACAAGCACTTGACATGTTGGTTCCACCGATGGACATCATGCCTGGTAATCTGTGCCCATATATGTAGGAACGTCCCCGCTGTAGGCCGTTTCCCGTACTACAAAACGACAACTAGTACCGCTGTGGTCGCTAAATCGCGTATGATTCCTATCCATACTTACTTTATCCATGATCAAGGTAAGTAGATGAGCAGAACTAGTGAAGCAGGACGCAGCTCGAGGCAGGGGGTCAGTATTACACGATCAGGACGAGGTATTCACCCACTGGATGGAGAACAAAGCTGAACTTTGCCACACTGCCAGGATTTAGCATTGGTTTAGACTGTGGCTGTGCGTGCTAACTAACAGGCTGACCTCACAGCTGAAGCGCGGCTCCTGGTGGATGATCGTGTGCCTCTTCAGGGAAGACTTGGTGACGAACCGCTGTTCACAGTATGGACAAGGCTGCAGCTTCAGCGGATGTTCCTGACAGGCAACCACTTAATGGTTACTGAGTGCAATGCCAAATGACATTCACGAATGGCCCTGTTAACCCTATTTGTAACAGGGGGGGGGGGGGAGAATTCCACCCCTCTCCCTCAGGGGCAATCTCCGGGATGACTGGGAGTAGGTCCTTGAAACTTTCAGACTTTTGCTAAAATTGATGCCCGCGTATTGTGTCCAAATTTGGAGTACATGGCATGCTCAGGGGCGGTTCCAGTGCCCGGCTTTTGGGGGGTTCTTCGGCGGAGCGTTTATTTTGCACGTCCTGGCGACACCTATGAATTTCGAATTGTAAAATATCACCAATACACATGAATTCCCAACTCAATTGTTATCGATTCCCGTTGGTTACATGCAAATCGGCTGATAAGATTACGACTGTGTTCGATCAAAAATATAATTAAAATTTAACGTTTTTGCCCCCTGTGCCCCCTTTCATATCGGATTTGTTTTTGTTTTTAGAAATGTAGATCAGGTTGAGTGGAATCAAACACTGTTTGATTTGTGAAAATCGGACCGGCAGAAATCGAGAGCTTCGGGGGGCTTCCCTCCCTCCTCTCCCCCCCCCCCCCCCCGTGACAAACAGGGGTAGCGAAAGCCTGTTACAAATAGGGTTAAGCCATGCACACAGAAGAAGAGGCAACACTTCATATAACTTTAGGTCGATTTCAAGTAGTTATAATAAAAGAGAAACTACTGCTCCGTGCCCACGTCGACAATCCAGTGACTTGTTGCGATTACTGTACGATGTTTGGGGTGGAATGGACCGAGGACGTTACGGAAGTTAACCATTGTTTTTCCTCGAATATTCACCCATTTTACTTTGTGCTATACAGCACCAAGTCCTGAGAACGCTCTTTGAGAAACATCACGAAGAAGGCTACGCAACATTGTTTAGTACGTATTTTGAACAATCTCGTCACAAGTCGGAATACACCATCAGTTAAGTTTCTCATTTGCCTCCACAGGCGATACGCGTTACGAATTTAACCCAATAGGCTAGCACAGTGTAGACCGCATAGACCACCATACATGGACGTATTGACTGTACGCCAAGAGCTTCTCACCCGGTTCCAGTGTCTATGCAGCAGAATATGATTGGTAAAGAACCGTGGACAGAAGCCGCAAACTAACTTCTTGTTGTTGGCGTGACTCGCCATGTGAGCTGCCGGAAGATAAACAAAAGAAGAGGTCAGTTGCGGTGAAAGGCACACCCATTAACAATCGCCCAACCCTGGATATCAACAGCGATCCTTGAGACAACAGATCCCTCCACTTTGCCTGTCTCTTCACTCATCGCTTTGAATGGAGACCTGTTGCACCGAAACGCTCCGAAATTCCGCGAGCTGGACCCGACCTTTCAGACACTTGGCGCTGGAGTACTTTTCTTCGCAGAGGTGACAGATGAACAAGTCATCTCCGTCTCTGCCGCGACCACTGGGGTGGCTGGCGCGACCCGGTTTGGTGGCACGCCGTTTCCCGCTTCGGACTCGGTTGGAATCCAGACTCAGGCTCATACTCGGACGCACTCTGCGAGTCACACGGGTAACCAGTGTCACACGGGTAAGCAGTGTCACACGGGTAAGCAGTGTCACACGGGTAAGCAGTGTCACTACAGGGGTCACGTGATGGGTAGGTGCGAGACAAACGTCAAGGACATTGCACGACCGACATTTGTTGGGAAAGTGTGTCTGACGGGTCACGTAATGGGTAGGTGCGCCGTGCGAGAGATAAGCCACAGACAGTCCATTTGCTGGGAAAGAATGCCCGACGATGCGTTGATCTGAAGAACAAAGACTCTTAGGTGCATTGTATTACACGACTTGTTGTGTCGCTGCCTGCCAGGATGTGGCCATATCAAATCCCGATTATACTTACATGTGAATTAATACGTCACGTAAGCAAATGGGTGAAACGAATCAGTATGCATCAGTCAAGGCTGCACTCAGGCGACTCAGTTCAGTGCGAAGCAGTGTACTCACAAGGTCTGATTGTTTGCCACCATCGTGATGCGTGCCAGACTCCTCCAGTGCATTTAAGTAGGGCATGGACGCGACCTGACCCAGCTGGTCGTTCGTCGGCTCCTGGTGGCCGCAAACGCAAACGGGTGTAACGTATTACAATGGTACGGCACAGCAACTGATCTCAGCTATCCACTGACCCCACATCGTCCTCGGCTTTTGATGCAATAAACGGACAGATATTGCAATATCCTTCGGTCATCTTGACAGAAGCACTCTGATGACTCGCGTGGTTCTACAAGTACACATG
The DNA here is from genome assembly GCA_036785665.1 of Chirona hameri. Taxonomy (NCBI): domain Eukaryota; kingdom Metazoa; phylum Arthropoda; class Thecostraca; order Balanomorpha; family Balanidae; genus Chirona; species Chirona hameri. The sequence continues at coordinate 20,528 of JAXIVJ010015011.1, forward strand.
GCGTATGGGAGCAAAAGCATAACAAAAGTGTATACATTTTAAGGGTTGGCAATAGGCGTTTATCAACATAACTTACATACATAATCCATATAATGCATCTAGCGTGAACCTGAGACAGGAAATAGATGAAAACGTAGGATGCACAAATGGTTATCAGGTAGCTCGTTCTGCTCTGAGACTGGGGTTTATTTAGGAATGTTAAGCGCCCAATGGCGTTACTCACCAATACTTTTTGTTCTATTGCCTAAATTTTATAAAAAAAACATCCAGTCGCACCAGTCTCGTGAGCCATGCTATCATGAATGAAATATAATGAACCTCAATCGTATCAGGTCTATCTGGTTGAATCTCACCCTGTAGATAACGAGGTTTCCATCGACATCCATTGTAGTCGGTTGTATCACTATGGTGGTAGTACCGAATCCACCATCGTCTGGCAACAGAGAATAGCGAGCTGTCACTCAACACAGTTCTCTGCCATCATACCACCTTCGTCTGGCAACAGAGAATAGCGAGCTGTCACTCAACACAGTTCTCTGCCATCATACCACCTTCGTCTGGCAACAGAGAATAACGAGCTGTCACTCAACACAGTTCTCTGCCATCATACCACCTTCGTCTGGCAACAGAGAATAGCGAGCTGTCACTCAACACAGTTCTCTGCCATCATACCACCTTCGTCTGGCAACAGAGAATAACGAGCTGTCACTCAACACAGTTCTCTACCATCATACCACCTTCGTCTGGCAACAGAGAATAACGAGCTGTCACTCAACACAGTTCTCTGCCATCATACCACCTTCGTCTGGCAACAGAGAATAGCGAGCTGTCACTCAACACAGTTCTCTGCCATCATACCACCTTCGTCTGGCAACAGAGAATAGCGAGCTGTCACTCAACACAGTTCTCTGCCATCATACCACCTTCGTCTGGCAACAGAGAATAGCGAGCTGTCACTCAACACAGTTCTCTGCCATCATACCACCTTCGTCTGGCAACAGAGAATAGCGAGCTGTCACTCAACACAGTTCTCTGCCATCATACCACCTTCGTCTGGCAACAGAGAATAGCGAGCTGTCACTCAACACAGTTCTCTGCCATCATACCACCTTCGTCTGGCAACAGAGAATAGCGAGCTGTCACTCAACACAGTTCTCTGCCATCATACCACCTTCGTCTGGCAACAGAGAATAACGAGCTGTCACTCAACACAGTTCTCTACCATCATGATGGCAGTCTCCACTGCGCTGCTGTCTGATGACAAACACATGCCGTCATCAGAAACACTTACCGTCACGCACGGGCATTCGAGGCAGAAACAATGAAATGGTCGCCAACGCCGGGCCATTCGAGGCAGCAACAATGTAATGGTCGCCAACGCCGGGCATTCGAGGCAGAAACAATGAAATGGTCGCCAACGCCGGGCATTCGAGGCAGCAACAATGTAATGGTCGCCAACGCCGGGCCATTCGAGGCAGCAACAATGTAATGGTCGCCAACGCCGGCCATTCGAGGCAGCAACAATGTAATGGCCGCCAACGCCGGGCATTCGAGGCAGAAACAATGTAATGGTCGCCAACGCAGGGCATTCGAGGCGGAAACAATGTAATGGTCGCCAACGCCAGGCCTGCAATCTCAGAACACTGGTGAATACTTTGATGATGATGATTGGTGTTTTAGGGCGCACCGACTGCTTGTGGTCACTTGGCGCCCATGTTAAATACTTTGATGATGATGATTGGTGTTTTAGGGCGCACCGACTGCTTGTGGTCACTTGGCGCCCATGTTAAATACTTTGATGATGATGATGATTGGTGTTTTGGGGCGCACCGACTGCTTGTGGTCACTTGGCGCCCATGTTAAATACTTTGATGATGATGATTCGTGTTTTAGGGCGCACCGACTGCTTGTGGTCACTTGGCGCTCATGTTAAATATTTTGATGATGATGATTGGTGTTTTAGGGCGCACCGACTGCTTGTGGTCACTTGGCGCCCATGTTAAATACTTTGATGATGATGATTGGTGTTTTAGGGCGCACCGACTGCTTGTGGTCACTTGGCGCCCATGTTAAATACTTTGATGATGATGATTGGTGTTTTAGGGCGCACCGACTGCTTGTGGTCACTTGGCGCCCATGTAAAATACGTTGTGACATGTAAAATAGCGTCCATCACCTCTACATTCCTTGCTTATGAGTATCAAGAGAAACGTGATGATGATGATGATGATTGTGGCTTACGGGCGCCACAACTGCCATGGTTATATGGCGCCCATAGATAAACGTGAAATGTATGCACATCATCATCAATTGATTTAAAAATGATATAATTTAGACATAAATATCAGCATCTACGCAGTGTAGTTGAATGAAACTGAAGAGGCTCAATGTTGAGGAAAATAAAATCAACTCACCAAAAATTGATTGCAAAATAAAGGTATGTCCATGAGCAATTTCCCATATTTTCGAAAGCTGTAAAAATCCACACCGCCTGCGACACGGCGTCCTTAACCCTATTTGTAACAGGGGGCGGGGGACGGATTCCGCACCCCATGTTTTTCGCAGATATCTCCAGAACGGCTGGGAGCAGGTCCATGGAATTTTGGGACTTTTCATAGAATTGAATACCGCATTTGGAGTCAAAATTGTGAGTTCTTAACCTGAACAAAGGCGATTCCAGGGCACAGTTTTGGGTGGGTTCGGCGGCGACATTTGGCGATAATACGGAAATGCGATCTTCACGGTTTCTTCCTAACTTCCTCAAGTATGAAGGAGTTACATCGGTTTACGTTGATTGCAACAAGTGTAAATTAGTTGATGTTAATGAGATATCATACAAATTGCATGGCAGAGGCGGTTTCAGGGGCTTGAAAGGGGGGGGGGGGGTTCCAGGAAGTATTCAATGCTTGGCGGGAAGCCAATAGAGCGATGTAAGGGGCATTTATAGCTATCAAGATGTAAAAGATAGCTTCTGCTTCCATTATTTGCATAATTTATTACATATAGAGTTTCAGGGGCGTGTTCAGGCACATGCAAAGGGGGGTGACTGGCATGGTGATGACGATATGCCAGCGATAACGGCGCAATAGACGTTTAGCTTATGATGATATATGCACATATGAGGCCAGAAAAGGGAATAAAGTCATTTTGTGTAGAGGCGCGCTCAGGAATGGAAGAAAGGGGGTCATATTATTGCAAGGAAACTAAGAGGCATGGGCGTACAATGACATAACATACTGCAGTTTTCGGATGAAACACGCACCACAGGCTACTCTACGAACGATTATAAGATAATAGGCGAGTTCAAGTAGGGTAAAAAGGGGGTAAGCAATGTTAATTGAAGTTGTAAGTGAAATAGTCACTGTTGACTAGTTAGTATCATAATAGCGGATAATATATTTATCAAAAGGTCTTGTGCCGCCCCAGTTTGGATCCTGGATACGCCTATGATTAAGAACAACATGCAAAAAGGAACTATCTACGATCAGTAACATATTTATAGTGCTGGGTAGCAACTTGTCTGCGGTTAATATCTTTTTTCCAATTTGACCTTTTTTCACAAACCTGGTACCGCCTATACAAAATATTATTTATAACTGTTTTGTCTAATATCACAATCACATACCATTTCATTTATCAAAAAAACAACGTAAAAAATGGTTTTATTACGCATTTACTTCACCCCCATATTGAGTGACCTGCACAAGCCTATGATTTTTGAATTTTCAAACGTCACCGTCATATATCAATTTCCAATTAAATCTCTATCGATTTCTATTAGCTGTGTTAAAATCGGTCGATAAACATGACAGCTATATTGGATCACAAATACCACTAAAATTGGTAGTTTTTGCCCCCCTGTTGCCCCCCCCCCCTATCCAAAATTTAGATTGTATTATTATTTAGAAATGTAGATCGTGTTGAGGGGAACCAGACACCGTTTCATTTTTGAAAATTTGGACGGATAGATCTCGAGATCTCCGGGGGGGGGGGACGGAATCTGCCCCCCCCCCTTGTTACAAATAGGGGTGTAGCCAGGAGCCTGTTACAAATAGGGTTAAAGGGACTGTCCCACTTTCCCAAAAGTTGTCAAATGTACCCCAAAAGTTGTCAAATGTACGCCGCTTGTGGGGCACAATATGAAGTAATTGCTGCTGAACACGATTATGACATTTGTTTCTCGTAAACAGTGCTCAATTTCATAAAAAGTCAAGTTTTAATATTTGGGTTGATGTCATATTGAGATCTAGAGAGCTACACAGAAATCCTTTACGCAGCCAAAGTATGGGCACAATTATTTCGAGATAATTCTGGCGTTTTGAATACAAAACAAACCAACTACTACCAAACCATTGAAACGTAGCAAATATCTCCAAGGCTCACCTTAAAACAAGTCGACTATCATTACCAGTTGGGTAAAGAGAGACGACGCTGTCGGTTTAGAGGCCCTATTCAAATACACATGGGCCTTATTTTTTACAGATGTCAAAATCAAACTCGAATATCTTTTTGATTAGATCATTGTGGTTGTTTTAAATGCTACCATACTTAATTTCCATGCCAAGCCATCAAAATGGCTATCTCAGCTCAAATATAATGTTAAGGTGGGATAGTCCAAGCCACTCGGCTACTCTTCCCATACTGGTACTCGTCCAAAACCTCTGCTCCTAAAGACCCTTCATCGTGGTACGGGAACGGGGTACGAGAACGGGGTACCAGAACGGGGTACGGGGGTACGGGAACGGGGTACGGGAACGGGGTACGGGAACGGGGTACGGGAACGGGGTACGGGAACGGGGTACGGGAACGGGGAACGGGAACGGGGTACGGGAACGGGGTACGGGAACGGGGTACGGGAACGGGGTACGGGAACGGGGTACGGGAACGGGGTACGGGAACGGGGTACGGGAACGGGGTACGGGAACGGGGTACGGGAACGGGGTACGGGAACGGGGTACGAGAACGGGGTACGGGAACGGGGTACGGAAACGGGGTACGGGAACGGGGTACGGGAACGGGGTACGGGAACGGGGTACGGGAACGGGGTACGGGAACGGGGTACGGGAACGGGGTACGGGAACGGGGTACGGGAACGGGGTACGGGAACGGGGTACGGGAACGGGGTACGGGAACGGGGTACGGGAACGGGGTACGGGAACGGGGTACGGGAACGGGGTACGGGAACGGGGTACGGGAACGGGGTACGGGAACGGGGTACGGGAACGGGGTACGGGAACGGGGTACGGGAACGGGGTACGGGAACGGGGTACGGGAACGGGGTACGGGAACGGGGTACGGGAACGGGGTACGGGAACGGGGTACGGGAACGGGGTACGGGAACGGGGTACGGGAACGGGGTACGGGAACGGGGTACGGGAACGGGGTACGGGAACGGGGTACGGGGAACGGGGAACGGGGAACGGGGAACGGGGAACGGGGAACGGGATACGGGAACGGGATACGGGAACGGGATACGGGAACGGGGTACGGGAACGGGGTACGGGAACGGGGTACGGGAACGGGGTACGGGAACGGGGTACGGGAACGGGGTACGGGAACGGGGTACGGGAACGGGGTACGGGAACGGGGTACGGGAACGGGGTACGGGAACGGGGTACGGGAACGGGGCACGGGGTACGGGAACGGGGTACGGGAACGGGGTACGGGAACGGGGTACGGGAACGGGGTACGGGAACGGGGTACGGGAACGGGGTACGGGAACGGGGTACGGGAACGGGGTACGGGAACGGGGTACGGGAACGGGGTACGGGAACGGGGTACGGGAACGGGGTACGGGAACGGGGTACGGGAACGGGAACGGGGTACGGGAACGGGGTACGGGAACGGGGTACGGGAACGGGGTACGGGGTACGGGGTACGGGAACGGGGTACGGGAACGGTGTACGGGAACGGGGTACGGGAACGGGGCACGGGAACGGGGTACGGTAACGGGGTACGGGAACGGGGTACGGGAACGGGGTACGGGTACGGGGTACGGGAACGGGGTACGGGAACGGGGTACGTGAACGGGGTACGGGAACGGAGTACGGGAACGGGGTACGGGAACGGGGTACGGGGTACGGGAACGGGGTACGGGAACGGGGTACGGGAACGGGGTACGGGAACGGGGCACGGGAACGGGGTACGGGAACGGGGTACGGGAACGGGGTACGGGAACGGGGTACGGGAACGGGGTACGGGAACGGGGTACGGGAACGGGGTACGGGAACGGGGTACGGGAACGGGGTACGGGAACGGGGTACGGGAACGGGGTACGGGAACGGGGTACGGGAACGGGGTACGGGAACGGGGTACGGGAACGGGGTACGGGACGTACACGGGGTACGGGGTACGGGAACGGGGTACGGGAACGGGGTACGGGAACGGGGTACGGGAACGGGGTACGGGAACGGGGTACGGGGTACGGGAACGGGGAACGGGGTACGGGGTACGGCAACGGGGTACGGGGTACGGGAACGGGGTACGGGAACGGGGTATGGGAACGGGGTACGGGAACGGGGTACGGGAACGGGTACGGGAACGGGGTACGGGAACGGGGTACGGGAACGGGGTACGGGAACGGGGTACGGGAACGGGGTACGGGAACGGGGTACGGGAACGGGGTACGGCAACGGGGACGGGGTACGGGAACGGGGCACGGGAACGGGGCACGGGAACGGGGCACGGGAACGGGGTACGGGTCGGGGTACGGGAACGGGGTACGGGAACGGGGTATGGGAACGGGGTACGGGAACGGGGTACGGGAACGGGGTACGGGAAAGGGGTACATGAACGGGGTACATGAACGGGGTACGTGAACGGGGTACGTGAACGGGGTACGTGAGCGGGGTACGTGAACGGGGTACGTGAACGGGGTACGGGAACGGGGTACGGGAACGGGGTACGGGAACGGGGTACGGGAACGGGGTACGGGAACGGGGTACGGGAACGGGGTACGGGAACGGGGTACGGGAACGGGGTACGGGAACGGGGTACGGGAACGGGGTACGGGAACGGGGTACGGGAACGGGGTACGAGAACGGGGTACGAGAACGGGGTACGGGAACGGGGTACGGGAACGGGGTACGGGAACGGGGTACGGGAACGGGGTACGGGAACGGGGAACGGGGTACGGGAACGGGGTGCGGGGTACGGGGTACGGTAACGGGGTACGGGAACGGGGTACGGGAACGGGGTACGGGAACGGGGTACGGGAACGGGGTACGGGAACGGGGTACGGGTACGGGAACGGGGTACGGGTACGGGAACGGGGTACGGGAACGGGGTACGTGAACGGGGTACGTGAACGGGGTACGTGAACGGGGTACGTGAACGGGGTACGTGAACGGGGTACGGGAACGGGGTACGGGAACGGGGTACGGGAACGGGGTACGGGAACGGGGTACGGGAACGGGGTACGGGAACGGGGTACGGGAACGGGGTACGGGAACGGGGTACGGGAACGGGGTACGGGAACGGGGTACGGGAACGGGGTACGGGAACGGGGTACGGGAACGGGGTACGGGAACGGGGTACGGGAACGGGGTACGGGAACGGGGTACGGGAACGGGGTACGGGAACGGGGTACGGGAACGGGGTACGGGAACGGGGTACGGGAACGGGGTACGGGAACGGGGTACGGGAACGGGGTACGGGAACGGGGTACGGGAACGGGGTACGGGAACGGGGTACGGGAACGGGGTACGGGAACGGGGTACGGGAACGGGGTACGGGAACGGGGTACGGGAACGGGGTACGGGAACGGGGTACGGGAACGGGGTACGGGAACGGGGTACGGGAACGGGGTACGGGAACGGGGTACGGGAACGGGGTACGGGAACGGGGTACGGGAACGGGGTACGGGATACGGGAACGGGGAACGGGGTACGGGAACGGGGTACGGGAACGAGGTACGGGAACGGGGTACGGGAACGGGGTAAAGGAACGGGGAACGGGGTACGGGGTACGGGAACGGGGCACGGGGAACGGGGCACGGGGTACGGGAACGGGGTACGGGATACGGGAACGGGGTACGGGAACGGGGTACGGGAACGGGGTACGGTAACGGGGTACGGTAACGGGGTACGGGAACGGGGTACGGGGTACGGGAATGGGGTACGGGAACGGGGTACGGGGTACGGGAACGGGGTACGGGAACGGGGTACGGGAACGGGGTACGGGGTACAGGAACGGGGTACAGGAACGGGGTACGGGAACGGGGTACGGGAACGGGGTACGGGAATGGGGTACGGGAACGGGGCACGGGAACGGGGTACGGGAACGGGGTACGGAAACGGGGTACGGGAACGGGGTACGGGAACGGGGTACGGGAACGGGGTACGGGAACGGGGTAGGGGAACGGGGTACGGGAACGGGGTACGGGAACGGGGTACGGGACGTACACGGGGTACGGGGTACGGGAACGGGGTACGGGAACGGGGTACGGGAACGGGGAACGGGGTACGGGGTACGGCAACGGGGTACGGGGTACGGGAACGGGGTACGGGAACGGAGTACGGGGTACGGGAACGGGTACGGGAACGGGGTACGGGAACGGGGTACGGGAACGGGGTACGGGAACGGGGTACGGGAACGGGGTACGGGAACGGGGTACGGGAACGGGGTACGGGGTACGGCAACGGGAACGGGGTACGGGAACGGGGCACGGGAACGGGGCACGGGAACGGGGCACGGGAACGGGGCACGGGAACGGGGTACGGGAACGGGGTACGGGAACGGGGTATGGGAACGGGGTACGGGAACGGGGTACGGGGACGGGGTACGGGAACGGGGTACATGAACGGGGTACATGAACGGGGTACATGAACGGGGTACATGAACGGGGTACATGAACGGGGTACATGAACGGGGTACGTGAACGGGGTACGTGAACGGGGTACGTGAACGGGGTACGTGAACGGGGTACGTGACCGGGGTACGTGAACGGGGTACGTGAACGGGGTACGGGAACGGGGTACGGGAACGGGGTACGGGAACGGGGTACGGGAACGGGGTACGGGAACGGGGTACGGGAACGGGGTACGGGAACGGGGTACGGAACGGGGTACGAGAACGGGGGTACGAGAACGGGGTACGGAACGGGGTACGGGAACGGACGGGTACGGGAACGGGGACGGGTACGGGAACGGGGTACGGGAACGGGGTACGGGGAACGGGGTACGGGAACGGGGTACGGGAACGGGTACGGGAACGGGGTACGGGAACGGGGAACGGGGTACGGGAACGGGGTGCGGGGTACGGGGTACGGTAACGGGGTACGGGAACGGGGTACGGGAACGGGGTACGGGAACGGGGTACGGGTACGGGAACGGGGTACGGGAACGGGGTAAGGGAACGGGGTACGGGAACGGGGTACGGGAACGGGGTACGGGTACGGGAACGGGGTACGTGAACGGGGTACGGGAACGGGGTACGGGAACGGGGTACGGGAACGGGTACAGGAACGGGGTACGGGAACGGGGTACGGGAACGGGGTACGGGAACGGGGTACGGGAACGGGGTACGGGAACGGGGTACGGGAACGGGGTACGGAACGGGGTACGGGAACGGGGTACGGGAACGGGTACGGAACGGGGTACGGGAACGGGGTACGGGAACGGGTACGGGAACGGGGTACGGGAACGGGGTACGGGAACGGGGTACGGAACGGGGTACGGGAACGGGGTACGGGAACGGGGTACGGGAACGGGGTACGGGAACGGGGTACGGGAACGGGTACGGGAGCGGGGTGCGGGAACGGGGTACGGGAACGGGTACGGGAACGGGGTACGGGAACGGGGTACGGGAACGGGGTACGGGATAGGGATAGGGGTACGGGAACGGGGTACGGGAACGGGGTACGGGAACGGGTACGGGAACGGGGTACGGGAACGAGGTACGGGAACGGGGTACGGGAACGGGGTAAAGGAACGGGGAACGGGGTACGCGGTACGGGAACGGGGCACGGGGAACGGGGCACGGGGTACGGGGAACGGGGTACGGGATACGGAACGGGGTACGGGAACGGGGTACGGTAACGGGGTACGGTAACGGGGTACGGTAACGGGGGTACGGGGTACGGGAACGGGGTACGGGAACGGGGTACGGGAACGGGGTACGGGGTACGGGGTACGGGGTACGGGAACGGGGTACGGGGTACGGGAATGGGGTACGGGAACGGGGTACGGGGTACAGGAACGGGGTACGGGAACGGGGTACGGGAACGGGGTACGGGAACGGGGTACGGGAACGGGGTACGGGAACGGGGTACGGGAACGGGGTACGGTAACGGGGTACGGTAACGGGGTACGGTAACGGGGTACGGTAACGGGGTACGGGAACGGGGTACGGGAACGGGGTACGGGAACGGGGTACGGGAACGGGGTACGGAACGGGGTACGGGAACGGGGTACGGGAACGGGGTACGGGAACGGGGTACGGGAACGGGGTACGGGAACGGGGTACGGGAACGGGGTACGGGAACGGGTACGGGAACGGGGTACGGGAACGGGGTACGGGAACGGGGTACGGGAACGGGGTACGGGAACGGGGTACGGGTACGGAACGGGGTACGGAACGGGGTACGGGAACGGGGTACGGGAACGTGGTACGGGAACGTGGTACGGGAACGTGGTACGGGAACGGGGTACGGGAACGGGGGTACGGGAACGGGGTACGGGAACGGGGTACGGGAACGGGGTACGGGAACGGGGTACGGGAACGGGGTACGGGAACGGGGTACGGGAACGGGTACGGGAGCGGGGTACGACGGGTACGGGAGCGGGGTACGGGAACGGGGTACGGTAACGGGGTACGGGAGCGGGGTACGGGAGCGGGGTACGGGAGCGGGGTACGGGAGCGGGTACGGGAGCGGGGTACGGGAGCGGGGTACGGGAGCGGGGTACGGGAGCGGGGTACGGGAACGGGGTACGGGAACGGGGGTACGGGAACGAGGTACGGGAACGGGGTACGGGAACGGGGTACGGAAACGGGATACGGGAACGGGGTACGGGAACGGGGTACGGGAACGGGGTACGGGAACGGGGTACGGGAACGGGGTACGGGAACGGGGTACGGGAACGGGGTACGGGAACGGGGTACGTGAACGGGGTACGGGAACGGGGTACGGGAACGGGGTACGGGAACGGGGTACGGGAACGGGGGTACGGGAACGGGGTACGGGAACGGGGTACGGGAACGGGGTACGGGAACGGGGTACGGGAACGGGGTACGGGAACGGGGTACGGTAACGGGGTACGGGAACGGGGTACGGGAACGGGGTACGGGAACGGGGTACGGGAACGGGGTACGGGAACGGGGTACGGGAACGGGGTACGGGAACGGGGTACGGGAACGGGGTACGGGAACGGGGTACGGTAACGGGGTACGGTAACGGGGTACGGGAACGGGGTACGGGAACGGGGTACGGGAACGGGGTACGGTGTACGGGAACGGGGTACGGGGTACGGGAACGGGGTACGGGTTACGGGAACGGGGTACGTGAACGGGGTACGTGAACGGGGTACGTGAACGGGGTACGGGAACGGGGTACGGGAACTGGGTACGGGAACTGGGTACGGGAACGAGGTACGGGATACGAGAACGGGGTACGGTAACGGGGTACGGTAACGGGGTACGGGAACGGGGTACGGGAACGGGGTACGGGAACGGGGTACGGGAACGGAGTACGGGAACGGGGTACGGGAACTGGGTACGGGAACGGGGTACGGGAACGGGGTACGGGAACGGGGTACGGGAACGGGGTACGGGAACGGGGTACGGGAACGGGGTACGGGAACGGGGTACGGGAACGGGGGTACGGGAACGGGGTACGGGAACGGGGTACGGGAACGGGGTACGGGAACGGGGTACGGGAACGGGGTACGGGAACGGACGGGGTACAGGAACGGGGTACGGGAACGGGGTACGGGAACGGGGTACGGGGAACGGTAACGAGGTACGGTAACGGGGTAGTACGGGAACGGGGTAGTACGGGAACGGGGTAGTACGGAAACGGGGTAGTACAGGAACGGGGTATTACGGGAACGGGGTAGTACGGGAACGGGGTAGTACGGGAACGGGGTAGTACGGGAACAGGGTAGTACGGGAACGGGGTAGTACGGGAACGGGGTAGTACGGTAACGGGGTAGTACGGGAACGGGGTAGTACGGAAACGGGGTAGTACCGAAACGGGGTAGTATGGGAACGGGGTAGTACGGGAACGGGGTAGTACGGGAACGGGGTAGTACGGGAACGGGGTAGTACGGGAACGGGGTAGTAC
>JAXIVJ010015012.1:0-32806 GCA_036785665.1 Chirona hameri
GACATGAAACGTCAAGTACCTACCCCTACATCAATTTTACGTCTTCTGTGCAAAAATGAAGCAAATGTGTATTTCTTTCGAGATGAGCGAATTTAGTGACGTCGCTACACTCGTGTTTGACACAACAATCGGCTAAACTTTAGCAGGCCGTACAAATGCCATATATTGAACAAAATGCAATCCAAAAACGTTAAAAGATAGCAAATGGCAAGGGCTACAAAATTGCTATCTCAGATGTGTGGCAATGTGGTTTGTGACCCCCTCTCCCCTATTTTTTTAAAAAATATCCCTCAAAATCAAAATTTGCAAACATTAAAAACAAACTGAAGATATGTTGAAGAAATATATGTATCTATAACTATATGAAGTACTATTTGTAGAATAACTATATCTATATGTATATGTGGAGAATACCCAAACCAAATTTAAGAGCAATATCTTTATTTTTGACTGACTTATGGCTCCCTAAGTATGAGTAGCTCATGACGTCATATTTTGAAATTGCGTTTTTTGACTCTTAGTGACCAGATACAAACAAATAAATGCCAGCATTGTATTTCTGAGACAAAACTATTCTAGAAACATGTCTTTTTTATTTAGATTTATCTATTTCAAATTTTGACATTGTGACCTGACCTTGACCTTATATGGTGTCAGATTGTGAAAATGGTTGTTACTATCGAATTATACGTGTAGAGTAACCCATACAACATGTGTCGCATGGCTTTCGTAGACTGTGACCTTTTGTGACCTGATCTCGACCTTGACCTTTGCTTACAATTTCTTGTTTTTGCTTATGCGGGATATGTATTATACCTTTGAGAGCACTGTGTGCGATAATAGTTTCAATCTAAGGCTTTGGATGGAAAGTATGGCCGAAAAACTAAAATATCTCAATTTTGACCTTTGACCTGACCGTGACCTGACATGTGACCTTATTTGGAAAATGTCGTGTATGCTTTGGATTCGTCTCATTGAAAAGTTTAAATTGCCGCCTTGTGCGTCTCGCTGCGGTTATTGGTTCGGAAGATAACCAGGGAACGCCCCCCCCCCTTGTGACTTTTTGTGACTCTGTTCTTTGGTGAATGTATCTTTCCTTTCAGCGTTATAGATGACTGCAGGTTTTCAGCAGGTAGTACCTTCAGCTACGCACTGTGATGGAAATTTGCCATCAGATTGCTTTAAACTGGTGACAGCATTATTGCCTGGATTTAGAGTCCTTCTCTTTGAATGTCTATGTCACGAATACATTTGTACTAGGTTCCCTGTATTAGGTTGCCTAGCACTTGTTGATGGCTTTACCGACGTTTGTACTGTATACGGGTAACGAATGGCAACGCATTGCTAGCCGTATACCAGCTATCATAATACAAGTAAAGGTAACTTGCGAAATATACACACACAAAACAAAAACGGGCAATCAAGCCTCGCTTCAGTACGCCCGTGTGGCGTTCATCGTATATGATCAATAGACGTCCAATGGCCCTCGGTGAAGTCACGTGGTCGTCGGCGACTGTTTATCCGTTGCTATGGACAAACATCGCCACTGAGGGCTGCGGGGCTGCGAGGGGGGGGGGGGGGGGCTTACGTCACAGGCGTCGTTGTTATAAGGTGTTAATACTGAATGGCATATCGAGCGAGTATAGTTGTAGTCGCCTGAAGGCTGCTGTTCAGTGCCGCGGACAGGTGCTTTGTATTTCAGACACCAGCGTCCGCAGTCGCGAGGTTCCAAGTTATTCAGGGCGAACGACAAGCTTCTAAAATTTGCAGCTAGTTTCACCTGTACATGCTCGGGTGTTTCGGGCAGAGGTGAATACTTTCGTAAGAAATGTAATTTGATGGGATTTATCATGCCTAAATGCCGTGACAAACATGTTTCTTCTGAAGTTCTTGCATGCAATTAGATGATGTTCTTCCGTAGCATTCCAGCACGAGTTAAGTTATACACGAATTGCGATAGTAAAGTTATCATAGTTAAGGGTATGTTGTTATAAAGGGACACAAGGTTATGATCTTGTGTACATCATTTTGTTTGGGATAGTAATGGTAAAATTATTCCGATGATTTCCAACTTGTATTCAATATTAAAATTTTAACATATAAAATGTATTGTACAATAATATTGTGTATAGACATTAATTGTTAACACAAATTGCCCCAGGAGGATTTGGAAAAAAAGGTTTTATATTTTGTTGCAAAAATGTGTCCCGGTATGAAATAGCTCACCTTGGCAAGCCACGGCAGACCCGGCCACCACGGCAGACCCGGCCACCATGGCAGACCCGGCCACCACGGCAGACCCGGCCACCACGGCAGACCCGGCCACCACGGCAGACCCGGCCACCACGGCAGACCCGGCCACCACGGCAGACCCGGCCACCACGGCAGCCCCGGCCACCACGGCAGCCCCGGCCACCACGGCAGACCCGGCCACCACGGCAGACCCGGCCACCACGGCAGACCCGGCCACCACGGCAGACCCGGCCACCACGGCAGCCTATGTTCTTGCTCATATGCCAAATTGTTTAACTTTATCAAAATTGTCACAAATGTAGACGAGTTTCACTTACATAAGCTCTACTATCATGCTACGGATCTTCCCAGTCATCACCGTGTTCTTACATGCCAGCACGCGCCAACAATACGCAAACCAAATAACATCCGGCCTTCAAAGGCTTGTCACAAACCTTCTGCTGATCAGGTAGCGGTTTTAGCCTCTAAAGACCTACGTCCAACAATCATGAGTCGCGCAAATACCGTGACAGCCGCGAATCCTCCTGCACTGGTAACCTGTTGATCAGCGTTGTACGTGACGGTGAACGGAACCCGGTGGCCAGCTGTGGTAGGCATGACGGTAAAACATCGTCACACCGTGTGACGTCATACGTCAGCAAGCTGTGGTAAGCGTGACGGTAAAACATCGTCACACCGTGTGACGTCATATATCATACGTTAGCAAGCTGTGGTAGGCATGACGGTAAAACATCGTCACACCGTGTGACGTCATATATCATACGTCAGCAAGCTGTGGTAGGCATGACGGTAAAACATCGTCACACCGTGTGACGTCATACATCAGACGTCATCAAGTTGTGGTAGGCATGACGGTAAAACCTCGTCACACCGTGTGACGTCATATATCATACGTCAGCAAGCTGTGGTAGGCATGACGGTAAAACATCGTCACACCCTGTGACGTCATACATCAGACGTCAGCAAGCTGTGGTAGGCATGACGGTAAAACATCGTCACACCGTGTGACGTCATATATCATACGTCAGCAAGCTGTGGTAGGCATGACGGTAAAACATCGTCACACCTTGTGACGTCATACATCAGACGTTAGAACGGCAACCAGTTGGCAAAACTGGGTGTCTATGATTTGTGAGTCAGTGTGTAGTATATCACATGGTCCTTGGTGTCTGAGAAGTAGCAGCTCTTCGAATCGCTACCACTTTCCCGACCGATATGACACTGAACAGAAAATGTATGAATGTCCCGTGGTTATATGTGTACTTTATGTATGAGAATGTCTCGTCGAGTGGAAAATGTATGAATGTCCCGTGGTTATATGTGTACTGTATGTATGAGAATGTCTCGTCAAGTGGAAAATGTATGAATGTCCCGTTGTTTTATGTGTACTGTATGTATGAGAATGTCTCGTCGAGTGGAAAATGTATGAATGTCCCGTCGTTATGTGTACTGTATGTATGAGAATGTCTCGTCGAGTGGAAAATGTATGAATGTCCCGTCGTTATATGTGTACTGTATGTATGAGAATGTCTCGTCGAGTGGAAAATGTATGAATGTCCCGTAGTTATATGTGTACTGTATGTATGAGAATGTCTCGTCGAGTGGAAAATGTATGAATGTCCCGTGGTTATATGTGTACTGTATGTATGAGAATGTCTCGTCGAGTGGAAAATGTATGAATGTCCAGTCGTTACATGTGTACTGTATGTATGAGAATGTCTCGTCGAGTGGAAAATGCATGAATGTCCCGTCCTTATATGTGTACTGTATGTATGAGAATGTCTCGTCGAGTGGAAAATGTATGAATGTCCCGTCGTGATATATGTACTGTATGTATGAGAATGTCTCGTCGAGTGAAAAATGTATGAATGTCCCGTGGTTATATGTGTACTGTATGTATGAGAATGTCTCGTCGAGTGGATGTATGAATGTCCCGTGGTTATATGTGTACTGTATCATGAGAATGTCTCGTCGAGTGGAAAATGTATGAATGTCCCGTCGTTATATGTGTACTGTATGTATGAGAATGTCTCGTCGAGTGGAAAATGTATGAATGCCCATGTGTACTGTATGTATGAGAATGTCTCGTCGAGTGGAAAATGTATGAATGTCCCGTGGTTATATGTGTACTGTATGTATGAGAATGTCTCGTCGAGTGGAAAATGTATGAATGTCCCGTGGTTATATGTGTACTGTATGTATGAGAATGTCTCGTCGAGTGGAAAATGTATGAATGTCCCGTGGTTATATGTGTACTGTATGTATGAGAATGTCTCGTCGAGTGGAAAATGTATGAATGTCCCGTCGTTATATGTGTACTGTATGTATGAGAATGTCTCGTCGAGTGGAAAATGTATGAATGTCCCGTCGTTATATGTGTACTGTATGTATGAGAATGTCTCGTCGAGTGGAAAATGTATGAATGTCCCGTCGTTATATGTCCCGTCGTTAATGTATGAATGTCCCGTCGTTAATGTATGAATGTCCCGTCGTTATATGTCCCGTCGTTAATGTATGAATGTCTCGTCGAGTGGACAATGTATGAATGTCCCGTCGTTATATGTCCCGTCGTTAATGTATGAATGTCTCGGCGAGTGGCCAATGTATGAATGCCCCGTCGTTACTGTATGAATGTCCCGTCGTTAATATATGAATGTCCCGTCGTTAATGTATGAATGCCCCGTCGTTAATATATGAATGTCCCGTCATTAATTTATGAATGTCCCGTCGTTAATATATGAATGTCCCGTCGTTAATGTATGAATGTCCCGTCGTTAATATATGAATGTCCCGTCGTTAATGTATGAATGTCCCGTCGTTATATGCTTAAACAAAATAGAACGGTGGGACACTAAAGCGCCAATGATTTGGACAAATAAATGAAAATGAAATAGGCATGGTAAAGACATGAGAGTTCGTTGAGGGGAAATTGTGAAGAAGTCAAAGGCTGTTTCAAATGTTATGTATTCCATTATAAGTCTATCTGGTACTATTTTCAGTCAAAACGAGACACTTAAGAACTATTCGGTATAGGCATTACGTTGTTTAGTCGAAACGTCCACGTACTTACTTCTTTTCCAGCTGTTGATCGTATGCTTAATATGGTACAATCATCGTATAATACCTCAATCATCGTATAATACCTCAATCTTCGTATAATTCCTCAATCATCGTATAATTGTTCACCTCTAAAGCTTTTAAAGCTTAAGCTTTTCAAAAGATTTTCTTCCTCTAAAGCTTTTCACCTGTAAAGCTTTTTGTTCCCTGCCTGTGTCGACAAATACCATATTGGGCAATGGACGTGTAGCATGACATAGTGACATATTATCGGCTCAGTCGTACTGATCTCCTAATGGACGCCTGATTACCAAGCCGTGTAACCAATGTTCATTTTCATTAGAGCACGATCGCATACGGATAATCGCATTGCTGCACAAATTACTCCTGACTCTGGCTACCGGTGTTTTACACACACACACACACACACACACACACACACACACACACACACACACACACACACACACACACACACACACACACACACACACACACACACACACACACACACACACACACACACACACACACACACACACACACACACACACACACACACACACACACACACACACACACACACACACACACACACACACACACACACACACACACACACACACACACACACACACACACACACACACACACACACACACACACACACACACACACACACACACACACACACACACACACACACACACACACACACACACACACACACACACACACACACACACACACACACACACACACACACACACACACACACACACACACACACACACACACACACACACACACACACACACACACACACACACACACACACACACACACACACACACACACACACACACACACACACACACACACACACACACACACACACACACACACACACACACACACACACACACACACACACACACACACACACACACACACACACACACACACACACACACACACACACACACACACACACACACACACACACACACACACACACACACACACACACACACACACACACACACACACACACACACACACACACACACACACACACACACACACACACACACACACACACACACACACACACACACACACACACACACACACACACACACACACACACACACACACACACACACACACACACACACACACACACACACACACACACACACACACACACACACACACACACACACACACACACACACACACACACACACACACACACACACACACACACACACACACACACACACACACACACACACACACACACACACACACACACACACACACACACACACACACACACACACACACACACACACACACACACACACACACACACACACACACACACACACACACACACACACACACACACACACACACACACACACACACACACACACACACACACACACACACACACACACACACACACACACACACACACACACACACACACACACACACACACACACACACACACACACACACACACACACACACACACACACACACACACACACACACACACACACACACACACACACACACACACACACACACACACACACACACACACACACACACACACACACACACACACACACACACACACACACACACACACACACACACACACACACACACACACACACACACACACACACACACACACACACACACACACACACACACACACACACACACACACACACACACACACACACACACACACACACACACACACACACACACACACACACACACACACACACACACACACACACACACACACACACACACACACACACACACACACACACACACACACACACACACACACACACACACACACACACACACACACACACACACACACACACACACACACACACACACACACACACACACACACACACACACACACACACACACACACACACACACACACACACACACACACACACACACACACACACACACACACACACACACACACACACACACACACACACACACACACACACACACACACACACACACACACACACACACACACACACACACACACACACACACACACACACACACACACACACACACACACACACACACACACACACACACACACACACACACACACACACACACACACACACACACACACACACACACACACACACACACACACACACACACACACACACACACACACACACACACACACACACACACACACACACACACACACACACACACACACACACACACACACACACACACACACACACACACACACACACACACACACACACACACACACACACACACACACACACACACACACACACACACACACACACACACACACACACACACACACACACACACACACACACACACACACACACACACACACACACACACACACACACACACACACACACACACACACACACACACACACACACACACACACACACACACACACACACACACACACACACACACACACACACACACACACACACACACACACACACACACACACACACACACACACACACACACACACACACACACACACACACACACACACACACACACACACACACACACACACACACACACACACACACACACACACACACACACACACACACACACACACACACACACACACACACACACACACACACACACACACACACACACACACACACACACACACACACACACACACACACACACACACACACACACACACACACACACACACACACACACACACACACACACACACACACACACACACACACACACACACACACACACACACACACACACACACACACACACACACACACACACACACACACACACACACACACACACACACACACACACACACACACACACACACACACACACACACACACACACACACACACACACACACACACACACACACACACACACACACACACACACACACACACACACACACACACACACACACACACACACACACACACACACACACACACACACACACACACACACACACACACACACACACACACACACACACACACACACACACACACACACACACACACACACACACACACACACACACACACACACACACACACACACACACACACACACACACACACACACACACACACACACACACACACACACACACACACACACACACACACACACACACACACACACACACACACACACACACACACACACACACACACACACACACACACACACACACACACACACACACACACACACACACACACACACACACACACACACACACACACACACACACACACACACACACACACACACACACACACACACACACACACACACACACACACACACACACACACACACACACACACACACACACACACACACACACACACACACACACACACACACACACACACACACACACACACACACACACACACACACACACACACACACACACACACACACACACACACACACACACACACACACACACACACACACACACACACACACACACACACACACACACACACACACACACACACACACACACACACACACACACACACACACACACACACACACACACACACACACACACACACACACACACACACACACACACACACACACACACACACACACACACACACACACACACACACACACACACACACACACACACACACACACACACACACACACACACACACACACACACACACACACACACACACACACACACACACACACACACACACACACACACACACACACACACACACACACACACACACACACACACACACACACACACACACACACACACACACACACACACACACACACACACACACACACACACACACACACACACACACACACACACACACACACACACACACACACACACACACACACACACACACACACACACACACACACACACACACACACACACACACACACACACACACACACACACACACACACACACACACACACACACACACACACACACACACACACACACACACACACACACACACACACACACACACACACACACACACACACACACACACACACACACACACACACACACACACACACACACACACACACACACACACACACACACACACACACACACACACACACACACACACACACACACACACACACACACACACACACACACACACACACACACACACACACACACACACACACACACACACACACACACACACACACACACACACACACACACACACACACACACACACACACACACACACACACACACACACACACACACACACACACACACACACACACACACACACACACACACACACACACACACACACACACACACACACACACACACACACACACACACACACACACACACACACACACACACACACACACACACACACACACACACACACACACACACACACACACACACACACACACACACACACACACACACACACACACACACACACACACACACACACACACACACACACACACACACACACACACACACACACACACACACACACACACACACACACACACACACACACACACACACACACACACACACACACACACACACACACACACACACACACACACACACACACACACACACACACACACACACACACACACACACACACACACACACACACACACACACACACACACACACACACACACACACACACACACACACACACACACACACACACACACACACACACACACACACACACACACACACACACACACACACACACACACACACACACACACACACACACACACACACACACACACACACACACACACACACACACACACACACACACACACACACACACACACACACACACACACACACACACACACACACACACACACACACACACACACACACACACACACACACACACACACACACACACACACACACACACACACACACACACACACACACACACACACACACACACACACACACACACACACACACACACACACACACACACACACACACACACACACACACACACACACACACACACACACACACACACACACACACACACACACACACACACACACACACACACACACACACACACACACACACACACACACACACACACACACACACACACACACACACACACACACACACACACACACACACACACACACACACACACACACACACACACACACACACACACACACACACACACACACACACACACACACACACACACACACACACACACACACACACACACACACACACACACACACACACACACACACACACACACACACACACACACACACACACACACACACACACACACACACACACACACACACACACACACACACACACACACACACACACACACACACACACACACACACACACACACACACACACACACACACACACACACACACACACACACACACACACACACACACACACACACACACACACACACACACACACACACACACACACACACACACACACACACACACACACACACACACACACACACACACACACACACACACGACTCCTCGCTCGTCCGCTCCCTCCCTCCCTCCCACCGGGCGTGTTTCATTGTTGCCTGCTTGTCTGCCCACGCTCCACCGTTGCCTAGCAACCGGACCAAACAAAGTGCGCCGGTGGTCCGACCAGTGGTGCGGTGGTACCCCCTGCTCCCCTAGAGCGCCCCATGGCGTTTCACCCTGATCCTTGTCCCCCCCCCCCCCCCCTCCTCGTTGTAGCGATCGATGAGTCACTTTGTGCAGTAGAAGTGGGGGTACTGAATTGTCCAGTGCGGAGGGCGGGCACGGCCCTTGACATGGCCTCCTTTGCACGGGTAAATGGCGGACCTAGTCAGTTTAGGTGCAAGCCAAACACTTCATTTCAACTGGAATGTCGATGACCTAAGCTTGTGAGAAATTTAGGTTGGAATGTTTCGCCGGGAGGTGAATATAAGTCGTAAAATGCAGCTCCAGTGAATTCCTGTGCAGTTACTCTGTCAATAATCCTTGCCGCCTTGATATGTTCGGATCGGTGAAGTATTGATTATAGTTCTACCATTATTATATTTTGCTGTGATATATTTTTTATTGGAGTAATACAATAGTCAATTCCAAAGCGTATCCGTCTACCGACTTCTTGCCACCGGCTGTGGGTACGAACTTAGGATAATTTGTATTTATTTGGAGTTGTATAGCTTTTGAAATGAATCTACATGAATACAAAATATATTTTTGGCACACAGACCGTTCTGTCCAGCCTTTTAAAATGTAACGAAATACTTAAAGGGAAATGATCACCCTTTCCTACAAACATGGAGTTAGTACTTGAAATCGGCAGACGAGACCAAAATATATTGTAAATTCATCACATTTTGCATATATACATTCCTACCGAAGGATATTTCAAGTTAAAGGAAATAGTTCACCTTCAACATTAGTTTTAAACTGAGATAGCAGTTTGGTAGCCCGTGCTGGGAAACCCCTATCTGCAAGTTGTCTTGACTGAAAAGACTCTCCAGCCGAATATATTCTTCTTTTTTTGGCGAAGGAATGCGGTGCTGGCGAAAGAATGTTGTACTGGTTCTAGCCAGGGCAGAGGCTATACCATCAGCCAATCAGCTTGCAGCTAGTGCTAGCAAGCGAACCACCGGCCGCCGGTTGGCACATCTCCAATGCGAGTTTATCCTTACGCGACTACTTTCGAATCTGATTGGCTGAACCATGTGTTACATTCACGTGACGTCTGGACTCTGACTCAGAGAGTATGCATATAGTTTTGATAAACAATACAAATGTACGGCCTTCTGTCCTGAATTGGTGCGATATAAGGTAATTTTTGACAATATAAAAATTAATTGTATTGAAAAATATAATCAAATCGTGTTTGGTAAAAAAATTCCAAGGTGAACTATTTATTTTAAAGTTGATAAGCGTTCCACGCTTATAACGGTCGGTACTCAACAAGTACTCGGTAACGAATTCACTGTCCGAGCAAAAATTTGTTTGCCTACGCATTGTTATTTAGCATGAATGTATGTAATATGTTTCCTGCACCCAATCTTTTGCGAATATGTACCAAACTGTTATGAACAATCAACAGGCATTCGAAAAAAGTGCATTGAAATCGGCAGTTTGGTTTGTCACCGGACGGCGACCTATTTAATGTTCTCGACTCATGACAAAATATAAATCGGATGTTTTCACCATGAATTTTCAACATATAGGTATTCAATACATTACAATGCACATATGAAGCATTTATTTGAACCGTTTCCTCATAATCAATCAATAAATATTCAAGAAAACTGTGATGCACTCGGCGGATTAACTTGGCCCCCTACGACGACGTATTTAGTGTATGCGATTTGTTGAGAGGTAACTCAACGGAGTTATTCAACGTTGAACATATTGAAAAAAAGCGACAGATATGTAGCGCTTCCAATAGTGAAGGGAAACACGGATCATAAACTCCGAAAGAGGTATATGTACTTTTTTGTAATCCCCCCCCAAAAAAATCTTCGAAATATACAAAGTTGTGATTTCATTTTTAATTGAAACTCGATCAATTCAATACCATACATGTTGCATAAGATAATGCAGTAAAATATTTAAAAATGTAAATATTTCCCTTTAATGTAAACCATATATATAATGTTATAAGATAGCTTTTTTACCCCGGTTATCATTGGTGTTTCTCGCTGACTCGGGTACATTTTGACATTAGTTAATCGCATTTTTGCCCACGATTTTCAGCGCATACCCATGGAGTATCTCTCTTTATTACGCTATTTTGTGGGTTAAATATCATTATTTTGAGTTGTATTATTATGTGCAGCTGTATTTAAGTTTATCGCCCTGTATTTCATTTTCCCTTTTCATCCTCGCTAACTCTATATCAGTAAACAATATTAAACCACCGTGGCTCCGACCCACAGTTGATATCAACACGGTCACGTGATAGCCTGTAGCGCTGCCTTCATTGTTCCGCACTGGTGCCTCGCACTGCAAACACAGGACCCTGTTGCCCGATGGCAGGCCTCCTACAAATCAATACCACCCGGTTCTGCGGTCCGAATGTCGGGGGGGGGGGGGGCAGGGGGAAAGGTTTGCGTGACCGGTAAATTTGTCCTGCGGCGACGCACGGCAGGGCTCGTGCCGGTGCTGAGGGCAGCCGTCCGGCGCGGGACGTCACGTCACGTTACACCGCGTCACAGGTCGGGACGGGTCATTCGTCTGGCGATAGGTCGCGGGCAGTGTGGGGCTTAATCTGGGGGGATTTAATTTAAATGGTCACGCCCGCGGCGGCGGGCAACGGAGACGTGGTTGACATATTTCATGGCTGCAATTCAGGATTGAGTAGCTTCCTTTGTCGTGAAAAGATTGACACATTTTCTTCTAAAAATCGGTATAACATTCAATGTTTTGGAGAACGATAAATGATTTAGGGGTAGCCTGTAGAATGCAATTGTTCTATTTTAACAATCTACATTGGTCATTTGTTTCATTTGTTCATGCGCCATGCCCATGTTCGTTCGTCATGGACTATAATCAGTTATACATGCCGCTTTGGCATGGCTATCCTCGCAGGAGTGCTGGTCTGCTTAACTGTGCGGCAGGGCAATATTGATACCATTTTCTGTCGAAACGTTAGGCAAAACACCCCACCTTCCGTAATTTACCGTTATTCCATATCACTACGTAAACATTAGAAAAGGATTGCGCAGTATTATTCCATCATTGCACCATTTTAATCAACGTGTTTCGAAACAGAACAACGTTTTATGTTTTCAGACGTTTATGACCCTGTTTTGGATTCCGTAGATCGCTTGATGGCAGATATTCACTGCTGCGAGTGAATAAAACACGTACTATTGTCCTCCAGATTACAGCTGAACTTGCTGACATGCATGTTTCGAAGGAAATACCTCGGTTACATATTTACAGGTAATCTGTTTTAGTGTCACGTGATTCTTACAAGACTCGTGCAGTGATATGCATGCCAATACTATCGCCAACGCCAACACGATTAAAAAAACGTTCTGACAGTTTTGGTGTTGGGGCCTGTGCCGTAACTTGGGCGCACAGAACTGATGACGCCTCGCTGTTGGTGATACAGAACTGATGACGTCTCGCTGTTGGTGATACAGAACTGATGACGTCTCGCTGTTGGTGTTACAGAACTGATGACGTCTCGCTGTTGGTGATACAGAACTGATGACGTCTCGCTGTTGGTGTTACAGAACTGATGACGTCTCGCTGTTGGTGATACAGAACTGATGACGTCTCGCTGTTGGTGATACAGAACTGATGACGTCTCGCTGTTGGTGATACAGAACTGATGACGTCTCGCTGTTGGTGTTACAGAACTGATGACGTCTCGCTGTTGGTGATACATAACTGATGACGTCTCGCGTCTCGCGTCCTAAATAGTGATACAGAACTGATGACGTCTCGCGTCTCGCGTCCTAAATAGTGATACAGAACTGATGACGTCTCGCTGTTGGTGATACAGAACTGATGACGTCTGTTGGTGATACAGAACTGATGACGTCTCGCTGTTGGTGATACAGAACTGATGACGTCTCGCTGTTGGTGTTACAGAACTGATGACGTCTCGCTGTTGGTGATACAGAACTGATGACGTCTCGCTGTTGGTGATACAGAACTGATGACGTCTCGCTGTTGGTGATACAGAACTGATGACGTCTCGCTGTTGGTGGTACAGAACTGATGACGTCTCGCTGTTGGTGTTACAGGGTGGAGAGCCAGGAGAGTCTGGAGGAGGCGGAGCGGACGCTGAATCTGCACCTGCAGCAGCTGGCCATGGTATGATGACGTCACGGGGGCCCTGGTGACGTATTTGGTGCTCTGGCTATCTATCGATTCACCCAGTGTCGGCGGCAGTCGAGATTTACTTCCGGCCGCTCTGTATCTCGGTCATGAACGGACAAAAGGCTATTATATCAAACCTTGTAAATCATGACAAGGATGGAGATGAGGGTTATAAAGGCGATCCAGGCGATCATTACAGCGGAATTGATTTAAGTTATTTAAATTAAACGAAGCTTATGATGTGGTTGTCCTGTGGAGTTACGATTTCAGATGCATGCCAATCGAATGACAACAGTCGTATAGTAAATGATATTTTAAGCTGCTGCCAAATTGGCACTTAAAAATATATTTTTAACACACAAAAAGTTATAATCTAAGTCCTTCCCATATAACAATAATTTGACAAATAAGCTTCCCACAGGTATGTTTGTGGCAGTGATGTTTTCTTGTGAATATATTTAAAAAGTGATTGACATTGGAGGAATGCTGGATGTATATCTCGCTGAAATTACTTAGAAACGTGTGCATCATTCCTGTATTTCGAACTGCCTAATACTTTGGGAAAGGGCCAAGAAGTTATCTAGTTTAGCCCTGTCCGCAATAGAAACACGATAGTTCAATGGGAGAGCGAGTGGAAACGAGTACAACCGATCGCTATTGCAATTTACTGTAACTATATCATCCAGTAAGGCGCCGTAGTTGGCGATGAACGAACGAGCGCGAACGAAATGTATGGTGAATTTCAACTCCATCGGGCATGTAGTTTCTGCGATACAAAAAAGGTGTACACATGCGCACGTGCAGATGCACCCCACCCCTGACTTGTGGGAAAGTGGCGGCTAAGAGGTCCCTAACCACACACCAAATTTGAACACAATCAGCTCAGCCGTTCCTGAGATATAGAATAGGGGTGAGCACGTGCGTATCTGCAGTCACCCCACCCCTGACTTGTGGAAAGGCCGCGGCTGAGAGGTCCTTAACCACTCACCATATTCGAACACAATCGGCTCAGCCATTCCTGAGATATAGAATAGGGGTGTGTACTGTGTACGTGCGCACGTGCAGAGGCACCCCACCCCTGAGTTGTGTGAAAGTGGCGGCTGAGGGGTCCCTAACCACACACCAAATTTGAACACAATCTGCCCAGCCGTTGCGAAGTTTTTGCGAGAGAACACTTTTCAACACCCATCACGCGGCACGCGGCACGCGGCACGCGCCACGCGCAGTGGTAGTCACCCACATGAGTCGACACTGGGCTAAAACAGAGTAGGTTGGATGGGTCTACTCAGCAAAGAAGCCCACTTGTCAATCGGACGAGCGGTTTCAGAGATGAGTTTCTCAAAAGCGTCGTCACGGGTTGGGCCGGGCCGGGCCGGGGTGAGCCGCTCATATTCAGATGTTTGCCATACACCACGGCAGGATGAGCGAGCGCTTCGCGTTCGCTCGTTTCAACCAAAAAGTGTATAGGTCAGGCTTTTCGTGCAACTGATTGTCGTTTTGCCCGTTAAGGGTGATATATCAGAGTTACCGTCACGGCTGCCTTTATTGACCTTTACAATCGGGCCATTGTGTGTGGAGATTGCCCGTTCCAGCCGGCTGCTGCCGCGGCGCGCCATAGCCGGCCTGTCGATCCCCAATGGCACTAAAGCCACCGCAGCCCCCGGTACCTCCGCCACCGCAGCCACCGGTACCCCCGGCCATCGTGGACAATGGCCCACTGGAGTCGTGGTGGTTATTACTCAAGTTTATTGAAACATGGGTGCTGGAGAATGATCATAAATGATTACACGATGACCATGTATAACGATGACCATGAAGTCATGAAAATTGGAGTGTATTTACACATTTGTCCTTCAATGTTATTGGTATATACGAACCAGTAAAACGCCTTTTTGGGCGATGCAAGAGCGGGTGCGCTCTGGTAAAGCTAAAACGGGTTTGAAATATGAAACAGCACGGGAGCACACGTGGTAGTAACACATAGTCGTTTTATTCCTTTTAGTCATCAATAAAAATTGCCAGGCCTCCATGCATGCCAACATACAAATTAAGTTGTTACGAGCGAGCGCTTCGCGCTCGCTCGTCTTTCCGTGTTATATGGGAAAATCTTAATATGAGCGGCCCGACCCGAACCGGTCCGGCCCGGCCCGACCCGACCCGTGGCGACGCTTTTGACAAGCTAATATCTCTGCAACCGCACGTCCGATTGACAGGCAGGCTTCTTTGCTGAGCAGCCGCATCCAACCTACCCTGTTTGAGACCAGTGACGACTCACATGGGTGACTACCACTGCGCGTGGCGCGTGCCGCGTGAGGGGTGTTGGAAGGTGTTTTCTCGCAATAACTCCGCAACGGTTGTGCCGATTGTGTTCAAATTTGGTGTGTGGTTAGGGACCCATCAGCCGCCACTTTCCCACAAATTATTGGCGGGGTGCCTCTGCACGTGTGCACGTGCACACCCCTATTCTATATATCAGGGAAGGCTGAGTCGATTGTGTTCAAATTTGGTGTGTGGTTAGGGACCCATCAGCCGCCGCTTTCCCACAAGTCAGGGATGGGGTGCCTCTGCACGTGCGCACGTGCACGCTCCTATTCTATATCACAGAAATGGCTGAGCCGATTGTGTTCAAATTTGGTGTGTGGTTAGGGACCTCTCAGTCGCCACTTTCCCACAAGTCAGGGGTGTGGTGCCTCTGCACGTGCGCACGTACACACCCCTATTATATATATATCAGGAACGGCTGAGCCGATTGCGTTCAAATTTTGTGCGTGGTTAGGGACCTCTCAGCCGCCACTTTCCCACAAGTCAAGGGTGGTGTGTTTCTGCACGTCCGCACGTGCGCACCCTTTTTGTATCTCAGAAACTACTTGCCCGATGGAGTTGAAATTCACCATACATTTTCTTCGCGCTCGCTCGTTCATCGCCAACTTCGGCGTCTTACTGGTATTAAATTGTTCATGCACTCCTTTCTCGAATCCGCCAAAAGGGTCCGCCGCCAATCCGACAATCCGTCATGAGCGCTACATGCTTCATCGTATCATTAATTACCGAGCTGGCCGAAGCACCTGTGAGGTTTCTCGTCAACTTACTAGACAAATTTACATTTGACCCGGCCCGAACCGGCCCGGCACGGCCCGGACCGGCCCGGCACGGCCCGGACCGGCCCGACACGGCCCGACACGGCCGGACACGGCCGGACACGGCCGGACACGGCCCGACACTAGGGTGTAAAAAAACTTTTTCGTCGGTGCAAGCTTGCCAATTGACACGGCGTTCTTCTCTAGGCCAGTAACAAGTATGCCAAATTTCATGTCGATCTTTTGAGTTTTGGTCCCCCCGGGCCTCAGTAAGTTGTTGACCCATACCCAAAAGGCCAAACATCAAAGTCGTCGTACAGACCTCCGCGTTTACTCATTTGAAAGCTCTTGTCGAGTAGAATAAACTCGAATTCAGTCGAAATGCTCTAAATTCAAGTTTGCGTTCTATGAGTCATAAACAGAGCCCAAAAGCCAGCCTTCAATGGAGCTCTATTGAAGGCTGGCTTTGGGCTCTATTTATGTCTCATACAACGACAGCTTGCATTTTGAGCATTTCGACTGAATTAAAGCCTACTCAACTCGACAAGAGCTTTCAAATGAGCACACGCGGAAGTCTGTACGACGACTTCGATGTTTGACCTTTTGGGTAGGGATGAATTAGTTAACCTATATTATGCCTTGCGGCTTCTTCAGGGCTAAAAACCCTGAAGGTTTTTCGCCTTCAGAGGTAAAAAAAAACGGACCGTAAACCCTGGTTTTTAGCCCTGAAGAAGCCGCAAGGCGTAATATAGGTTAACTAATTCATCTTTTTTTTTTAATTACAATAACATGAGCAAAGGCTACTTTTTTCCATCTGATTTTTATCTGCACAATGCTCATCACAGCCATCCATCATATATGTTCCGAAGACGTTAAACTGGCAGATCAAATCCCCTACGATGCCAGGAAGTATGATTACGAGCGATCACGAAGCGCTCGCTCGTCTTTCCGTGGTATATGGGAAAAATCTGATTATGAGCGGCCCGGCCCGGCCCGGCCCGACCCGTGGCGACGCTTTTGAGAAGCTCATATCTCTGCAACCGTACGTACGATTGACAAGCTGACTTCTTTGCTGAGCAGCCCCATCCAACCTACCCTGTTTGAGATCAGTGCCGACTCATGTGGGTGCCTACCAATGCGCGTGGCGCGTGAGGGGTGTTGAAAAGTGTTTTCTCGCAAACACTCTGCAACGGCTGAGCCGATTGTGTGCAAATTTGGTGTGTGGTTAGGGACCCCTCAGTCGCCAATTTTCCACAAGTCAAAGGTGGGTGCCGCTGCACGTGCGCACGTGCGCACCCTTTTTTGTATCTCAGAAACTACTTGCCCGATCAAGTTGAAATTCCCCTTACATTTCCTTTGCGCTCGCTCGTTCATCGCCAACTACGGCGCCTTACTGGTAAACATAGTATCTCCATTTATATGGAATTCAACACAAGAAACCGGATTTTGCAGGAAACCGTCGTCAGCACTACAGCAAAATAGTGGAACTATGTTATTCATCCACCGATTCTAGCATTGTTTTCATTCACCATTCTTGTTTCTCAGTGGCAGATTGTTTTGTGCCTTGTTTCAAGTCTTCTATGTATGAAGCTTCCGCTCACGCCCGGTGTCCATTACTGCTGCAGGTTCGGAAATCGCTGGAGTCTCTGAGCAGTCTGACGATCGGCGCTCCACACGGAGGTGACTCCACCTAGCGGTGACCTCGGCACTTGTACTGACGGGACCTGAACACCGCCGCCGGGGAGCACTGACGCCGACCTCTGCCGCGCGACGGTGGCGCCCCGCCCTGCCGCCGGAGCTGCCAGTGACGACGGTGGCGCCGCCTGTGCTGTGTGGACGGGACGGGGCGGACAGGGACGCGATGGCGCCACCGTCGCAGTACCGGTCCGAGACGGTGGACCGGCGGTGGGAGTTGACGGGAGCTTGTTGTGAATTCGGTGCCACGGAGAGCTTGTATCCGATCAGCATATAATGAGACAGCATCGGATGGTGTCCCATTACCGTAGTATTGTACCCATCGCCCGACGGAATATTCGAGTGGTGACATAGCTTTAACAGTGTCCGACTGCGAGCCTTGGAAGGCGGCGGTAAGCTTTGGAAGCTGAGCTTTGCTGTACGACAACAGATGTCGCCCCCTCTGCTATTTGCTGAATGCGATCGCTCTCGACTTGGAAGAGCATGTTATTCAACCATCCAAGCGTGCAATGCTGCACGGCATCTTGGTCTAGGGCTGTAGATGTTACGAGGAAGAGTATTGTCTTGCGTAGAAGCAGGCATTGTTATGGAGTATTGAAGTCTATCTGAAGATGTTGAGAAGAAAAGGAAATTGGATGTGTCTAGCCGGCAGAGGGTTCTGCGAATGGGTTCTGTAGCGATGTTGCGGGAGGGTTCCCTGGCACCTTTCTCGAGCGACAATCGGAGGGCATTGTGTTATTGTGTAGGCAACTGACCAACAAACAGGAGAGAGCATGTGGCGTTTAGTTCAGAGGGAGAGAGAGAGGGGGGGGGGGGGGGTACTGTGTCCTAGCTCGTGCGGGCAGTGCTCGCAGGATGTAAGTGCCCGAACAGTGCGACGGCAACTGATACCAGTAGTGTGACGAAATGCACAGGGAAATTGACGTTATTGATTGAAACGGGACACGGCATGATACCGTATCTAAACGGGACACGGCATGATACCGTATCTAAACGGTACGGGACACGGCATGATACCGTACCGTGATACCGTATCTAATATATACCGTATCTAAACGGGACACGGCATGATACCGTATCTAATATATACCGTATCTAAACGGGACACGGCATGATACCGTATATAATATATACCGTATCTAAACGGGACACGGCATGATACCGTATCTAACATATACCGTATCTAAACGGGACACGGCATGATACCGTATCTAATATATACCGTATCTAATCGGGACACGGCATGATACCGTATCTAATATATACCGTATCTAAACGGTTATTAATTCGTCTCCAATTATGAAGCGCCCCTGTGGGAAGCAACCGGTTAAGTTAACCGGTTAAGCACAGTTAATTTCGTGTTAATGTGTTGTTAATCGGGGGAAACTTCTTAACCCATGTTTCTAATACCTTAACATATTTTATCATTAGATATCTTAGGAGCTGGTAGTCTTTTCATTGTCAATTTTCAATTTACCGAAGTTTTATATAGCAGCTGTTTCCAGAAATGGAGTTAAAACACATCTAATTTTTGTCATAGCATATTAATTTGCTCTTTCGGAAATGCGGCAGCATTGTCGCAAATTAACTGATAAAATTTTACAAGATTTATTTCACTTCAGTAATGCATGCGTATTGCATACTCTCTTGACGAGCTGTCTGCGTTTCGCGTGACAATTTGGAATGACTACGCTTCATGCAACTCGGAAAACGACCGACCGTAAAGTGGCACAGCTATTGTTACATGTTTCGCGCACGTTTCTTTCGGGAACGACATATGCACCTGACCATGGGCAGATGTTGTACGTGTCTTCGTAGTCGGATGGTTATCTATGGAAAGTTTCATTTATTTTATGAGATCTCAGTTTATAATCGCATTAGAGTTGTGGAAATGTGACAGGATTTGGCATCGGATGGGCAACGACTACTTATGTTCTGAATATCGGGTCACAATTGGTGTTGGTTGGTTGTCACAATTGGTTGGTGTTATGTTTTTGGATGTACATTTTTTCTCTTCTCGATGGGCCTCAAATGTTGTCAGCCCGCCATCGCCAGGCAGTTATGAACCAGAGTGGTATTGATACTCGGCAATGGATACGTGGCATCTGTTGTAAGTTGTGACAATGTATTATGTTATTATGTGATGGGTTATTATGTGATGTGATGTATTTGATGGGTTCGTGTGCGCGTATGTGAGTGCAACTGTCTCGAGAAAGAAGCACCGTTTGGTTGTCTCCGTTTCTGTTGTGACGACGTTGGTGAGGTATTTGGATGCTCATGACTGTGATACATATACCCAATCAATACATTCACCAGTCGAACAGCCGTGCGCTTTTCAATGGACGAAGGTTACATGAGGAGAATAGGCTGAGCACAAATTAGCTATAGAATGAGCGGTCCCCGCGAAGAGGCGACGCCGTTGGCGTCGGTTGTGCTGTTTCTGGTGATGACGAAAATTAGGTTTGCACAACTATTCTTTAGATGGAAATGTCATGAAATAAAGTAAAAAGTTAAGTAATTTATTTGGGGTTACACTAAATCGTTCGAAAATTGTATTTATCAACCAGTGATCCGTCAAACGGGAGTTCGTTTCAAGTGAAGCAAATGTTTTTCGAGAATAGTTACTTCGGAACCAATATTCGGTGGCTATTGCAAGCTTTACCGACCCGAATTACGCCGACCAAAATAGGTATTACAGCGTTTTATTAAAACTTTATTTATAGCTTTCATGTTTGTAAATACGCGTAAATTTTGGGTGGATATTGGTTATAAATGTCTGCACTTCACAGCTGTATTACTTGTATCGTTCAACACCCTCAGATGTTGACGGCATGGCGGTGTAATCAGACAAATGTTCAAAAATTATCAAATTTGATATTCCAATTTGATTTAAATGCATAAATACTGATCGGTAAGATTCAGTTTTACATGCATCATAGAGCCGGTAATTTGTCTACACAATTGCATATGCTTCATCGCTTAACCCGGCATTGACTGGGGTCCTCAGCCGAACGCCATTGACTGGAGGGGGGGGAGTTAAACGCCCCCCTGACTTTCTTCCGAATCAATGATCGCAGCGAGACGCACAAGGTGGCATTTGAAAGCTCTCATTGAGATGAATCTAAAACATACTAAACAATTTCGAAGTGAGGTCAAATGTCAGGTCACGGTCAGGTCAAACGTCAAAATCGACGTATTTTAGTTTATGGGCCATACTTTCAGCAAAAGCCATCGATTACGACCATGATCGCCCAAAGTGCTGCCAAAGGATACACATCCCGCATGGGCTAAAGTGAGATTGTTGGCAAAGGTCAAGGTCAAGGTCAGGTCACAGAAATTCACTATGCGCAAAATATCTACGAAATTCATGCAACACATGTTTTATGGGTTATTTGCCACGTAGAATTCGATAGTGGTAGTCATTTTACCAACTGAATTCAGTTACGTGAAGTTACTGTCAAATTCAGGTCAAGTTCAGGTCACTGAAGGTCAAAATTTGAAATTGATAAGCATACATAAAGAAGGCATGTTTATGGACCAGTGTTCTCTCTGAAATACAGTGATGGCATTCATTTGTCTGTATCTGGTCAATAAAAGCCAAAAAACGCAATTTCAAAATATGACGTCATGACTTACCCATACTTAAGATGTCATAAGTCAGTCAAAAATAGAGATATCTGTTTGAAATTTGGTATAGTAATTGCCTAGGTATAGTTCTCTGACATATCTTCCTGTTTTTTTTTAATAATATTTTATCAAATTTATATTTTGTGACAATCCCCCCCCCCCAAAAAAAACGTTTTTTCGAGTTTTTGGGGGTCAAGAACTAAAAGTTTAAAAAATCCGAGATAGCTGATTATAGCCCTTGTATATAGCCCCCGAGATAGCCCTTGTAATTTGCTATCTTTTGTCGCTTTTCGATTGCATTTTGCTTCAAATTGTACAGCATTTGTACGACCTGGCAAAGTTTAGCTGATTTTGGTGTAAAACACGTGTGTAGTGACGTCACTAAATTCGTTATAACTCAAACAAATTTCGACGATTTTTTTTAAATCACAAAATACGTAACCATGATTTATAAGAAGGTACCCGAAGTATTACGTTTATAGCGCTATTAGTTTTGTCAGCTATTGCAAAAATTAATCAGGAGGGGGGGGGGGGGGGGGGGGGGGGAGGGGCGTTAAATGCCCCCCCCCCCAGTCAATGGCGGGTTAACCCTATTGCCTGTGGGCGGCCAAAATTACGTTAACCTGCGTGGGGTCAGATTCTGCCCCCCCCCCCAGATATCTCGAGAACCGCTCGGTTGATTTTGATGAGAAAACGCCATTCGATTCGTCATGACAAGATCTCTTAGGGGCCCGATTTTTTGTTCTTCAAAAATGGGGGGCCAGGGGGAAAAACGAAAATTTGGGGTGTTTTTTGAAAGGTCATTTCAGCTATGAGGTTTGGCCGATTTGCATGCACCAAACGTTTTTGAGCTTCAAATGTACTGGTTTTTAATATACCAAAAGATAAATACCAAAATCAAAAATCATAGGCGTATTCAGGGGATGTAAAATGGGGGGGGGGGGCATTTTCTGAAAACAAATTTGTGCTGTTTGTGATTGTTTGGGACGACATGAACGTCACATGTGGGCATTACTTGCTGTAATTGGTTAAATTTAATATATTGCGCATAGGTGGATCCAGGAAAACAACGTAAGGGGGGGGGGGGCACCTTGCGAGTAACGCTTTTATCATCTTACTAATTTGAGGTTGGTCCTAATTTGAGGTATGGTATTGCCTATCATTTGTGTGTACCTGAGTGCGCCTCTGCCAACAAACTTGTATCATCCCAGTATGTATGATGCATATTGCATTGAAAATGTTTCTGACGCATTTATTGCACCGCAAACTACGAAGAAAGCATGCGCCGCACAACCGCATTCGTAACACCCTCCACAAAACAGAAGCCTGGCACCGCCTCTGCTGGCCCGATTTTTTTAATCTCTATTTTTTTTGACACATCACGCACCATTCAAAGTTAGGAAGAGTCACAAAGTTTCAAGACGCTAGGCCTAACGG
This sequence comes from Chirona hameri, assembly GCA_036785665.1. NCBI lineage: Eukaryota > Metazoa > Arthropoda > Thecostraca > Balanomorpha > Balanidae > Chirona > Chirona hameri. Next base: position 25,185 of record JAXIVJ010015012.1, read on the forward strand.
TTTAGAAGCGGCAAAAGAAAAACCACGGGGGGGGGGCAGAATCTGCCCCCTCCCCCTCCCTCCCCTCGCAGGTAATAGGGTTAACATGCGATAGGTTCCGGGTTCTGACTTTAATCGTGAAGCACGTAAAAACATGAAATTTTCATTATTTCACTATTTACTTTGCACGTGCCACGCGCTGCTCGCCGACCCACATTGCATACGCCAGCCCGTTCATTTCTCTATGCGCCTGCGTTTATCCCGTGCCGATCGGACTCTAAATTACCGAGATATCGACCTGGGACTGCACCCGTGTTTCGCGTTTTTTTCTGGAATTTTACACACATTTCGCTCGAGTTTTTTTTTGCATTTGAAACCAATGGAAAAATATGCCCCCTTCTGGCGCGTGCTGTGACCGACACAGGCATCGGAGCGACTTCATTTCTTTTGTCGTGGATCGTCACAAAGCCTGAAACTGTCGAGGTTTGTAAATTTCACTTTCATCGGTGCTGCCGTTTGTGCTGTGCCTGTGGCTAAAAAATGGGGACACACAGCCGTACGCCTGCACATTTTTGAATTAGACAAGCGATCCCCGCTTGCTTCGCTGCACGAAGAGGCGACGCCGTTGGCGTCGGTGGTGCCGTTAACTTATTTGGGGTTACACCGAATCGTTGGAAAATTGCATTTATCAACCTCTGATCCGTCAAACGGGAGTGCGTTTCAAGCGCAGCAAATGTTTTTCGAGAATAGTTACTTCGGAACCAAAATTCGGTGGCTATTGCAAGCTTTACCGACCCGAATTACGCCGACCAAAATAGGTATTACAGCGTTTTATTAAAACTTTATTTATAGCTTTCATGTTTGTAAATACGCGTAAATTTTGGGTGGATATTGGTTATAAATGTCTGCACTTCACAGCTGTATTACTTGTATCGTTCAACACCCTCAGATGTTGACGGCATGGCGGTGTAATCAGACAAATGTTCAAAAATTATCAAATTTGATATTCCAATTCGATTTAAATGCATAAATACTGATCGGTAAGCTTCAGTTTTACATGCATCATAGAGCCGGTAATTTGTCTACACAATTGCATATGCTTCATCGCTTAACCCGGCATTGACTGGGGTCCTCAGCCGAACGCCATTGACTGGAGGGGGGGGGGGGGGGGTTAAACCCCCCCTGGCTTTCTTCCGAATCAATGATTGCAGCGAGACGCACAAGGCGGCATTTCAAAGCTCTCAATGAGATGTATCTAAAACATACTAAACAATTTCAAAGTGAGGTCAAATGTCAGGTCAAACATCAAAATCGACGTATTTTAGTTTATGGGCCATACTTTCAGCAAAAGTCATCGATTACGACCATGATCACCCAAAGTGCTGCCAAAGGTATTATACACATCCCGCATGGGCTAAAGTGAGATTGTTGGCAAAGGTCAAGGTCAAGGTCAGGTCACAGAAATTCACTATGCGCAAAATATCTACGAAAGTCATGAAACACATGTTGTATGGGTTATTTGCCACGTATAATTCGATAGTGATAGTCATTTTACCAACTGAATTCATTTACGTGAAGTTATTGTCAAATTCAGGTCAAGTTCAGGTCACTGAAGGTCAAAATTTAAAATTGATAAATATAAATAAAGAAGGCATGTTTATGGACCAGCGTTCTCTCAGAAATACAGTGAGTGATGTGCATTTCATTTGTCTGTATCTGGTCAATAAAAGCCAAAAAACACAATATTCACCAATATTACTTCATGGCTTACCCATACTTTAGATGTCATAAGTCAGTCAAAAATAGAGATATCCGTTTGAAATTTGGTTATAGTAATTGCCCTAGGTATAGTTCTCTGACAGATCTTCTCTGGTTTTTTTTTTAAATAATATTTTATCAAATTTATATTTTGTGACAATCCCCCCCCCCCAAAAAAAAAAAAACGTTTTTTCGAGGTTTTTGGGGGTCAAGAACTAAAAGTTTAAAAAATCCGAGATAGCTAGATATAGCCCTTGTAATATAGCCCCCGAGATAGCCCTTGTAATTTGCTATCTTTTGTCGTTTTTCGATTGCATTTTGCTTCAAATTGTACAGCATTTGTACGGCCTGGCAAAGTTTTAGCTGATTTTGGTGTAAGACACGTGTGTAGTGACGTCACTAAATTCGCTATAACTCAAACAAATTTCGACGATTTTTTTAAATAAAAATCACAAAATACGTAACCATGATTTATAAGAGGTACCCGAAGTTTTACGTTGATAGCGCTATTAGTTTTGTCAGCTATTGCAAAAGGTTAATCAGGAGGGAGTGGGTGGGGGGGGGGGAGGCGTTAAATGCCCCCTCCCCCAGTCTAATGGCGGGTTTCACCCATATTGTGCCTGGGCGGCCCAAAATTACGTTACACTGCGTGGGGGTCAGATTCTGCCTCCCCCCAGATATCTCGAGAACGCTCTAGGTTGATTTTGATGAGAAAAACGCCATTCGATTCGTCATGGCAAGATCTCTCTTAGGGGACCGATTTTTTGTTCTTCAAAAATGGGGGGCCAGGGGGGAAAAACGAAAATTTGGGGTGTTTTTTTGAATGGTCATTTCGGCTATGTGGTTTTGGGCCGATTTGCATGCACCAAACGTTTTTGAGCTTCAAATGTACTGGTTTTTTAATATACCCAAAGATAAATACCAAAATCAAAATACATAGGCGCATTCAGGGGGATGTAAAATGGGGGGCATTTTCTGATAACAAATTTTGTGCTGTTCGTGATTGTTTGGGACGACATGAACGTCACATGTGGGGCATTACTTGCTGTAATTGGTTAAATTTAATATATTGGCCATAGAGTGGATCCAGGAAAACAACGTAGGAGGGGGGGGGGGGGCACCTTGCGAGTAACGCTTTTATCATCTTACTAATTTGAGGTTGGTCCTAATTTGAGGTATGGTATTGCCTATCATTTGTGTGTACCTGAGTGCCTCTGCCAACAAACTTGTATCATCCCAGTATGTATGATGCATATTGCATTAGAAATGTTTCTGACGCATTTTATTGCACCGCAAACTACGAAGAAAAGCATGCACCCGCACAACCGCATTCGTAACACCCTCCACAAAACAGAAGCCTGGCACCGCCTCTGCTGGCCCGATTTTTTTATCTCTATTAGTTTGAGACACAGTCACGCACCATTCAAAGTTATGAAGAGTCACAAAGTTTCTAAGACGCTAGGCCTAACCGGTTTAGAAGCGGCAAAAGAAGAAAACCACAGGGGGGGGGGAGGCTGCAGAATCTGCCCCTCCCCTCCCTCCCCTCGCAGGTAATAGGGGTTAACATGCGATAGGTGTCCGGGGTTCTGACTTTAATCGTGAAGCACGTAAAAACATGAAATTTGCATTATTTCACTATTTACCTTTGCACGTGCCACGCGCTGCCGCCGACCCACATTGCATACGCCAGCCCGTTCATTTCTCTATGCGCCTGCGTTTATCCCGTGCCGATCGGACTCTAAATTACCGAGATATCGACCCAGGATGACATCCGTGGTGTCGCGTTTTTTTCTAGAATTTTTTCACACATTCTCGTCTCGAGTTTTTTTTTGCATTTTAATCCAATGGAAAAATATGCCCTCTTCTGGCGCGCTGCTGTGACCGACAGCAGGCGATCAGAGCGACTATCATTTTTGTTTTGCCGTGGGATCGTCACAAAGCTTGAAACTGTCGAGTTTTGTAAATTTCACTTTCATCGGTGCTGCCGGTATTGTGCTGTGCGTGTGGCTAAAAAATGGGGACACACAGCCGTACGCCTACACATTTTTCTCATATTAGACAAGCGGTCCCCGCTTGCTTCGCTGCACGAAGAGGCGACGCCGTTGGCGTCGGTGTGCCGTTATAACTTATTTGGGGTGTTACACCGAATCGTTGGAAAATTGCATTTATCAACCTGTGATCCGTCAAACGGGAGTGCGTTTCAAGTGCAGCTTTCGCTTGGCTTCGCTTGCTTTCGATAATAGTTTCTTTCGTAACTGGTGGCATGACATGACATTGCAAGCTTTACCGACCCACATTGTTCACAAAAATATCCACCATTACACCACCCTATCATCGGCATTCCCGAACATAGCCAGTCTAACAGACAATACTAACTCTACTCATGCCTCTTACGACTAAGGTATACGGACTAAAGTAAGCCACTGAGGCCAAGACTGCGCTAACTTGCATACCTTTAACGCGACTTAATTCACTGCGCCACATTAAATGAAATATGTTATTTGCCCTTGTAAATTCACGCGTTATTCGTTCTTCTTAAAATGCCGTTGAGATCGATCGAACAGATTATACAGAAGCTGAGATCAGTAAGAAGTCAGTAAAGGGAAATCAGTATAAGTACACAATTTAAAACTCTGAGATATTTGCGTCATTTACGCGCCCTGCTCAGCTGAGGTCCCTATAGAACTATCGTAGTTCGAGCTAATGCTAAAAGCTTTGTCAAGCGCCAGCTATTTGGATTGGATTTATCATTGCGAGAGAAGGAAAGCATGCCCCTTCTGGCGCGTGCCTGTGACCGACACAGACATCGGTAGCGCGACTTTATGTTTTGCCGTGGATCGTCACAAAGCTTGACACTGCCGTGTGTTGCAAAATTTCACCGTCATCGGTCTGCTGCATCTGTGCTGTGCGCGTGGCTAAGGAAATGAGGACACCCAGGGTACTGCTAGAAAATTAGGATATATAGATCAAAGCGGTCCCCGCTTGCTTCGCTGCGCGAAGAGGGCGACGCCGGGTTGGCGTCGGGTGGTGCCGGTTAACTCTATTTGGGGTTATCACTGAGATCGTTGGAAAATTGCATTTATTCAAACCTGTGATCCGTCAACCGGGGAGTGCGTTTCATAACGCATCATGTGCTTCTCGAAATAATATAACATAATATGATATTGGTGGCAATCTTTTGCCAGTACCCTAATTACGTCGACCAAAACAGGTATTACAGCGTTATTAATTCATTTAGTAGCGTCCCGCTCAGTCTGAGGTCCTTATAACCAATAGCATCTGAGCTTTACATGGTAATATATAATATCCTCCCGGGGCCGGAGAAAAAGTTTGTTTAAGTCCGACAGTTCAGCCTGACAAATTTTGTGCACGAGCCCGTAGGGCAAGTGCAAATAAAAAACAGGATGACCGAAAGGACTTAAACAATACTGCCTGCCCAAGGTGAGGTAATTATTCTTACCGATATGCCGAGATTCCCTTTGAACATTAGCACTGCTTTTGGGAAATGCTTTCCCCCCGCTCGCTAGTGTTGAAGGTATCATGGAAAACGAATTTGGGCCCGGGTGGCATTTTATAGTTTCCAAGACAATTATTTAACAGAATATTCAGAGCGGAAGTGCCAAAATCACCACTTACATATTTTCTATATTTATGATTACTGGATTTGTCCGAATAAACCCTGTGAATGCCCTTAAAACATTGTGCAACTGTCACATTGCGCTAACTATTTAGATTGTATTAAATTACAACACATATTGCGGCGCATTATTATTCGATATCTGACGCCAATAACATACAGCAAAACGAAATCGTGTGCAGATCAATTCATAGCACTGCGTATTCATACTTTACTGATTGTGATTATGGGCAACCAGTTTGTCATTCTTTTGGAAGTGGTTGGCGACTGAAGGCAAGCAATTGAAGGTTGATCGCTTCATAGTGCCCGCTATACCCTTCCTTGCTTCAATTCGATAGGAAGGGCACACGAGTAAGGTGAGTGTCGTTGTGTGCCACTCAGAAGATTGACACTGTTGTCGTTTGCTATGCAGTGTTCTCGAAGTAGTTTGATCCGTTGTCTCCATTACTTTTCCGCAGTAGAGTATCTGAATCGCGACTGGATTCTATTAGCTTTCTGTCTTACTCTACTTATTCGTGTTTCTCTTTCCTTGGAGGTCTTGATTATTGGACATCGGAAACCCAAAATGCAGTGAAAAAGAGCCTTTATATACGAATGTCTCACAGTGCGTACCTAATAGGCTGATTACATACTTGAAGTTCAATAGATCCAATCTGTAAAAAAAAAACACAGTACATAAACGGCATATGGTAAAATAAATACCTCCCTTGGGCCGGCAGTTTGTATATAGTCCTCGCGTCATCCTGAAAAAAATTGCACATCGCCCTACGGGCTCGTGCAAAAATTTGTCAGGCTGACCTCGGACTTAAACAAACTTATTTCCCGGCCCCGGGAGGTATTATATACACTTCCCCGGCCCCGGAGGGATATATATAACATATCCGGTGTATGTACTGTGTCTTTTACCAGATTGGATCTATTGAACTTCAAGTATTTAAGCACCTATAGGTACGCACTGTGACATTCGTATATAAGAGGCCTTTTTCTCTGCATTTGGGTTTCGAATGTCAATAATCAAGACCTCCAGAAGAAAAAAGAAACACGACTAAGAGAGAAGAAGAAAGCTAATAGAATCTCAGTCGCGAGTTCAGAGTACTCTCACTGTGTCGGAAAAATAATGGAGCAACGGATTCAAACTTCTTCAAGAAACACTGCAAAGAACAGAACAGTGTCAATCTTCTGGAGATAGCACAAAACGACCACGACTCACCTTACTCGTGTGCCCCTTCTATCGACTGAAGCAAGGAAGGATAATAGTGAGGCCACTATGAAGCGATCACCTTTCATTGCATGTAGCTTGTCGACAGCAACCTACTTCCAAAAGAATCACAAACTGTGCCCATAATCACATCAGTAGACAAGTATGATTACGCAGTGCTATGAATTGTCTGCATACGATTTCGTTTTGCCGTATGTAGTTGCGTCAGATATCGCAATAATATGTGCATCAATATGTTATGTGTGATGTATTTAATACAATAAATAGGTACGTATGTGACAGTGCAACAATGTTTTTAAGGCGATGCACAGGGTTTATTCGACAAATCCAGTAATCATAAATATAGCAAGAATATGTATGTGTGATTTTGGCACTTCCGCCTCTGAATATTCTGTTAAATAATTGTCTGGGAAACTAAAAATGCAGGGCCCCAAATATCGTTTCCCAGATACCTTCAACGCTAGCCGCAGCGGGGCCGAAAGCGATTCCCAAAAGCACGTGCTAATGTTGAAAGGCTATCTCGGCATTCGGGTAAAAAGCTTTTTCAAGCGCCGGCTATTTGGATTGGATTTACCATTGCGAGAGAGGAAAGCATGCCCCCTTCTGGCGCTAGTGCTGTTGGACCGACACCGACATCGGAGCGACTTGATTTTTTTGCCGTGGATCGTCCACAAAGCTTTAAACTTGTCGTGTGTGCAAATTTCACTGTCATCGGTGCTGCTCATCTGTGATGTGCGTGGTGGCTAAAGAAATTGAGACACATACACAAAAGACTGACAGACAGACAGACAGACAGGACAGGACGATCAGACCGACAGACAGACAGACAAGACAGACAGGACAGCAGACAGACAGACAGACAGACAGACAGACAGACAGACAGACAGACAGACAGACAGACAGACTAGACAGACAGACAGACAGACAGACAGACAGACAGACAGTGACGGCTATAAAATTAGTGATATTAGATAGTAGGCTGATGAGCACTGAACACAAAAAATTAATGTCCAGTAACATTTATACTAA
>JAXIVJ010015013.1:0-32800 GCA_036785665.1 Chirona hameri
AGCGTTAAAAAGACTAAAAGATATGTAATTTTATGTTTAAAAAAGGCTTGTTTCCATGTTCAAGTTTAAATCTGCGCAGTGAGAAAACCTACTTTGTATCTGTGAAGTGACAACCAAGGCAGGTCACGAGACACGCGGCGGGGCGATTGAGCATTGTGGGTAGAGGGCGTTTCTCTTGCGTGCCCGATGTGATGGCGGGCGGTCGTGTATGTTGTGGTTCCGGCGCAACGCTGATGAGTTGATGAGTGTTCTGAAATTATTTTTTGAATACATGCAGAGATGTAACAAAACTGCCAAAAAAAACATGTGAAGAGGTAACAAAAATAAGAAAACCAAAATATATCGGAATTTTACTCACGTACTACACAAATAAGTGATCATCCGGAGGTGAAACTCCTCATCAAGATTGTAAGTAATATGACATAAGTTGATATAATCTTGTATTTGTTTTAGCACTGTTTTTATAACAATTGAAGACATTGCAATAACAATAATAAATAACCTTATTCTCATAATGCCGAAAAATATTTTAAAAAGACAAAGTCAAATTAGGGAGCCTTCGGCTTGCGCCTTCATCAGCCATAAATGTATTATTTTCCATGTTTGTCACCAGTTAGCAAAAAACATAAATATTCCAATATCCAGTAACCTGCATTCGGAACACATGCACTTCCAAGATGGTAGAAATTGAAGTAGGCTGCGCACAGCAACATGCCAATATATTGGTCGAATCGGGGTATATAAAACAAATACAACAAATACAACCGCGCATAACACACACCTATCTACTTCATATATACATGTATACTATACTTCTATGCATATATTCACATACCACATACCACATACCTATCTGCCTCATATATACCGCACACCACATACCTATCTACCTCATATATACATGTATACTATACTTCTATACATATATACACATTTACGTCGAATACATATACACACAATGCCTACCTCACCTAAAGACGAGCTTCTAGCTATACATATACATATACGTCCTACCGAATATAACACATACCTATCTACCTCATATATACATGTATATTTATTATTTGGATGGCTGGCATGATGGACATTATTGTCAAAAGTTGTGTTAAAATGATCAATAACATGCCAAATATGTATTTTAGTGGGCAAATGAATAACTAAAATAGACAAGCTGATGATGACAGTGATGTCTGGCATAAAAAGCTTGTCTATTTTAATTATTCATTTGACCACTAAAATACATATTTGGCATGTTATTGATCATTTTAACACAACTTTTGACAATATACATGTATACTATACTTCTATGCATATATACACATACCACATGCCACATACCTATCTACCTCATATATATATATATATATATATATATATATATATATATATATATATATATATATATATATATATATATATATATATATATATATATATACAGGTAATCCCATAATTAGCTTCCTCATTTCAAATACGCGTAAAAAACAACAAAATGACACTAGCGACACTATATTTCGTAGGTACGATGGTACATCATTGAAGTTTTGCTCCTCACATGCTCTACCCTCTACTTTCACTGGGTACCGTGCAGCACGTGCTCGATGTGACCCCCCTCCCTCCGGATGCACTCCTTCACCCGGACCATGAAGCTCTTGAGCACTGACGCGCACATCTCTTGTGAGATCTGCTTCATGAATTTTTCCACTGCGCTCTTCAGGTCCGCTATGGTTTTCGGGTTTCCCTGGTACACCACGGACTTCGCGTACCCCCACAGGAAGAAGTCTGGCGGATTCAAGTCAGGCGAATGGGGCGCCCACTCAAACTCAGCTCCCATCGTGATGAGGCGATCGCCAAACTTCTCACGTAGCAGGTCCAGTGTCGTCTTTGCTGTGTGTGCGGTTGCTCCGTCTTGTTGGAACCAGACGTCTCCTTGACTTACACCTTTCTTCCTCAGTGTGGTGCAGAACTGCCGGACTGTCTGTCGGTAGTTGCCTTGTTTGATGGTCTCGGTGTTCCCAGCGTCGTCTTCGAACCAGAACGGGCCAATGACACCTTTCGCACTGACAGCGCACCAGGCGGTGCATCTCGCTGGATAATATCCACGTTCTTGAACGTCAGATGGTCGTTCAAATCCCAGTGCCTGGTGTTCCGAGATGTCACTTTACCATCCATATGAAAGTGAGCTTCGTCGGTGAAGAAAACTTTTTCCAGCCATTTCTCATCTTCGTCCATCTTCTTCACGAGCTTCTCACACATTTCAAGTCTACGGGTATTGTCTCTTTCTTCCAGTTTATGGACAACTGGTATGGAGTAGGGGAATGCCGAGAGGTCTTTCCCGAGGATCCTGTGAGTGGTTGTGCGGGACAGGTCAAGTGACTGTGATCTTCTGTGGCAAGACTTCTTTGGACTTCTCTCCAATGACCTGCGGACTCTTTCGATGTTTTCTGCTGTTCTTTTTGAGACTGGCCTCCCATCTCGCCCCTTTCGGACATCATTCAACGTCCCTTCTTTCTCCATTTTATTGTAAATTGATCTTATCGTGTGATGACTAGGCGCATATCTCATGTGCTTTCCGAACTCTTTTGCATAACCACGTTGGGTCAGGATGATTGAACCAGTGGTCAGGTATGCTTTGTATAGGAGAGTCTTTCTGCGAATGTGAAACTCATGGTGGTTTTCATGAGACATCTGAACATCACACACAAACTTCATCGAATAAGGTTTGCAAAAATATAAAGGTCACGTGCCAATCACCACGTGCAAAAATTCTGCGGGCATTTCAAACTAGGAAGCTAATTATGGGATTACCGGTATACCACATACCACATACCTATCTACCTCATATATACATGTATACTATACTTCTATGCATATATACGCATCTACATCAAATACATATACACACAATGCCTACCTCACCTAAAGACGCGCTTCTAGCTATACATATACGTCCTACCGAAAATATACAATAATTATCAAACACCTTTTTTCCAATACAGATAAATGAATTTACGTTACCGGGACTTACACGTGCAGCCCCCCCCCCATCACCCACCCACTCCGCCCCCCAAACTCCCTCAAATGGACATGAACTCCACCATCCCACGCATCCAGTGGTCGACCCAAGAATACAAAATATAAATTATGATACAATAAATGCACATATCCACCGAACAGTCAGACGCAGATACAAAGAGATATCAGAGTTTAGGCCATGATCAGGTTTGTGTGTTAAGAGTTTGTTTGACCTCACGAATAAAAAGAGATTACCAAATCTTTCGATCAGGGCCGTCTTTAGACACATGTAGCATTTGGATGGAGACGTTGCTGCTGTCCAGCTGCGCGTCTGGGTGTTTTGTTTGATGGATGCCAAACGGGGTGTCTGTTTTCTTGTTCTTAGCATCTCTGATATGCCCATTGAAGCTGAGTCTGACTAAGCGTCGAGTTTCTCCGATATAGTAGGATGCATTTTTCGCACATAGTTGGCAGTCCATGCGGTAGATTACGTTTTTTGTGTGACACTTCTCACGCAACCCCGCCCCGCAACAGTTACGCTGTCTTCCCCTCCAGAGCAGGGTGCGGGAAGGTAGGCCGATCTTACTGGTTTTTGCCTAAGACTAGGGCCTTCTTTCCACGTCACTCGAACGTTCAGATGACTCGCTCTGATGATACCCTCCACCCTGCGACAAAGCGAGTCATCGACGAATGGGAGGGACAGGAAGATGGGTGAAGTATTAAGTCTGGTTACTGACTTTCTACGCAGAGTTTCGGCCTTTAGCTTGTTAACTAGATGAGGTGAGTAGCCACGGCAGGTGGGTAGCCACAGAGCACGGCAGCGTGTCAGAGGTCGTCGACGGAAACGCCAGAGACGCGAACAGCCGGTAGGGATGAATTGGTGGCGCTATGCATCGAGACATTGTTCTGATTGTAAATAGATTAACTCGGAATGTTAACAGTTGCTGTAGAATGGGTTTGGATGTTTGAACTTAACGTGAATTAACAGTCGAAGAAAATGTGTAAACTTAACACGAGCCCTGGAGGGGAGAGGGCGAAATTATCGATTTACGGTGATTGCAACAAGTGTAAATTAGTTGATGTTAATGAAATATCATAAAAATTGCATGGCAGAGGCGGTTTCAGGGCCTTGAAAAGGGGGTTTCCAGGAAGAATTAAATTATTGGCGGGATGCCAATAGAGCGATGTAAGGGACATTTATAGCTATCAAGATGTCAAAGATAGCTTCTGCTTCCATTATTTGCATAATTTATTACATATAGAGTTTCAGGGGCGTGTTCAGGCACATGAAAAGGGGGGTGACTGGCATGGTGATGACGGTATGCCAGCGATAACGGCGCAATAGACGTTTAGCTTTGATGTGACAAGCATTGAATGCTACAACTTTGAACGCTTTGATAGTTCCCCGTTTTGAGTCGTTAATATCACGAGTCCTTTGTATCTTCTTTCAACCTTTTCACTCGTAATTGGTTGAACGAACTACGAAGGACCACTTTGTCATCGTAATGTCTACGAACGTCTACCATGCTGTGATTATGACATTACCAGATATCAGTAGCGGATCCAGGGGGGCGTAGGGGCTGAAGCCCCCTGCCTTAGAAAACGTCGCCCTCGGGCACCGCGGCGCCGAAGGCGCCGCGACGACGTACTTGCAAAGGATTTGCCGGCGCCGAAGGCGCTGTAGCGTTCGATATATTGATGGACAACATGTTCTCAGACACTTTTTAACCTCCGAGTATGCGTATGTTGCTCCGAATTGTCCTAATGACAGGCCTCACAGTTTGATACTGCATGTATGCCCAAATATGTATTAACAAAATCTAAAAATTGATTGATCTATTTTTTATCGCTTCTGTAGTTTGCCCAACTGACATGTTGAGAGAAGACGTAAAATGGATGCAACATAAGGTACGGAACGTTTCACGTCAATATCTATAATAGTTTTCAAGATACTGAGAAAATCCGGGAGGAGGCAGATTCTGCCCCCCCCCCCCCCCCGGGCGCGGGTTAAGGAAGATGCATATTTGACCCGTTTAATTGACATAGTGGACTGCCGCCCCTCTGGACCATGACGCCCCTGTTACCGAGGAAATATGCCGCCCTCGGGCCTGAAGCCCCTTGCCTTAGAAAATCCTGGATCCGCCACTGCCAGATATAACCACGTACCTGTATGTGTCTAAGAAGGCTGATCTTTGTCATCGTTGTGTCGAAACAAGGCAAACGTTAGTAATCAAAGCAGTGTTTACCCGGTGCAGATCTGTACTTGTATGTAGGTTACCAGGCACTGACCCGAATTATGCTACATGAGCCTTCCTTGTAATCGCAGTTTTACGCAGGAGGTGTTCGTAGACAGTTTGCAGCTCCAAGTGCTAAAACATGACACAACTCTTGGAAGTATATTTGAAAACCAGCATAAGTCATAACCCTGGTGTTTAACATGCGACATTTGTACTGCGTATCCTCCGACGCGACGCAAAAGTCCTGTGACGTGCGAAACAAACGTCATCTGACGTGAACACAAACGAAAGAAGATGCCTCAATAATCTTCTAAATGAAACGATGACCTCAGCCTCAAGCGATACAAGGCAGCTTTTTAACATACGACCCAGGAGCCTTGGTCCCGACTGACGCCAAGACCATATCTGTACAGGAAATATGACTCACAATTCATCAACTTTCCGCATCATAATATATGCACATATTGGCATATATGAAAACACCCGATAACACTATCAACACAAGAAGTTGAACGCTTACCATCTTCCCAGTCTGCTGAAACGTACCGGGAACTGGGCCTTAGCAGACACATTATACCTCACTGTCACTATATCCATAGGCGTAGGAGCAGGGGGGGGGGGGGGGCAGCCGCCTCCCCAACATTTTGGATTTTAACATAACGCCTATTGGCGTTGCATGGAAAGAATCGACTTCAGAATGCCTGCTGCCCCCCCCCCCCCCCCCCCCAACTTGAACATAGTTCCTACGCCCCTGACTATATACAGAGGCGGAACTTTGTGTTTTTCGTTGGGGTTGTAATTGAGTCGGCGACGGGGGGAGGGGGGGGGGGGGGGTAGTAAAAGCGACTAATGATACAAACGAAGTATGTGCAAAATTGAAGTTTAACACCTAAGAATGAAATAGGTTGTATTACCTCATTACTGACGTATTTTAGCAACAGCGAGGTGTGCAATCTTAACAAATTGAAAGTATCATGGTTGGGTCAAAGTAGGCAAAGACTTCCTCATGGTAGCTATTATTAAGGTTGTACATAAATGGTGTGACTCAGCAACTAGCCATTTCTTGCAAGAAAGGCACCTCCTCCTGGTGATGCCAATGGTCCAGGTCCGGTCCTTTTATATATTACAGTGAGATATACAAATACATATAACATATTTGATATTTCCCACAACTCACAAGGCCATGGGTGGATAATTGTTTTCAAAGTTGCCCCGGCCGAGGAAAGGGGCGCAACCAAGGGGCCCTAGGGGGCACGTGGCGGGGGATGTCCGTGAAGGAATCGGATTCGAATTCAGCGTCGAGTAGAGATTTGCTTCAAAATGTGGGAACAGTTCAATTAGGGTGCGCTGATCACGCAAATGACATTCATTTTGACATTCAAGGTCATCTTCAAAATCATCTTCAAGGTCAAATGACGGGGTGGCTCAAAACGACCCGAAGTTATTGTTCGATCGCAAAACAAAATAATGGTATAATTATATTGCTCGGGTCAATATCTAGGCGCAGCTTTCGAAACCTCACTGGAGGCAAATGACCTTGACCCTCATTTTCAAAGTCAAAGGACTGACGTACCGAAGTTATATATACTAACCCTATAATATATTACTAACCCGAAGTTATTGTCCGATCGCCAAAATAATGGTCTCATTCGATGCCTCGGGTTAATATCGACCCGATGTTATTGTCTAATTGACAAAATAATGGTCTCATTCGATTCCCCGGGTCAGTATCTGCCGTAACCTTTGCAACCTCACACGTGGAAAATGACCTTGACCCTCAATTTCAAGGTCAAAGGACTCAAAACGACCCGAAGTTATAATCCAATCGCCATTGATTTTGAAATTGAGGGCCAATGTCATTTGCTACGAGTGAGGTTGCGAAGGCTACGGCTATATACTGCCCCCGAGGAATCGAATGAGACCATTATTTTGTCGATCGGACAATAACTTCGGTTGAGATTACCGTGAATGTCAAAATGAATGCCATTTTCGTGATCAGCGTGCCCCAATTGACCTGCCACCACATTTTGAAGCGAATCGCTACTCGACCCTGAATTCGAATCCGAATCCGTCGCTAACTTCATGGACATGCGGGGGGAATCACGATTGAGGGCGCCTCTCCTGGGCGTCTGGACACCGAAGGTGCCACTCTCGAGTGTAGGTGGCGCCCCTTGAGTCGTGAGTGCCGGCGGCACCCCTTTAGATCGGACAATATGACTCCTTTAGACCGGAGATAACGACCCCAACTGTGCCTCCCCCGAAAATATAAGTTTTCTGACCTGCCCGAGGTGTTCACTAAGACAAAATTGGCAAGGCTCAGCCTCCCTTGACTACCCCCAGTGGCGCACGCAGGATTCCATTTGGGGGGGGGGGGGGGGGGGGGTCAGAGCACTAAAAGCGGGCCCCCTTGTGAGCGGGCCCCCACCCGTTTTTAGAAAACTTCGCGGATTTCGGTCACTTGTTTTTGAGCGGGCCCCCTACAGCATGGGACCTGAGACATTGTAATTTTCTTGTCAATGTCGTGTAAGGTGACTGTGTGTGCTACTGATGTGCGAATTTTAGGTGTGTGTGCTACTGATGTGCGGTACAACTGTCGAGAGTAAATTTGACGAAATGAGGTAAATGACAACAACAACAAAAATATTTTACAGGTTAGGCAGGTAAATGACAACAAGAACAATGATATTTTACAGGTTAGGCAGGTTAGGCAGTCCGATCCCCGGTAGTTATGTCATCATCATCATCGTTGTGGTTTTAGTGCGCCTCGACTACGTCATTTGCGCCCACCATCATGTTGCCACAAGTTGCCATAAACCATTTCCTGAAGCAACAATGGATAATGTAAAAAATACGTATCAATATCAAATACGCCCGTATCAAGAATTTGCAAGGATCGGGCCCTGTTGTGACCGGGCCTTCGTTTTGACCGGGCCCTATATCACGTCTTTCCCAGCACCGGGCCCCTGCCTCGATCCGACCTGACCAAGACCGGCCCCTACCAGAAACGGGCCCGCATCAAGGATATGCAAGGACCGGGCCCTGTTGTGACCGGGCCCATATCACGCCTTTGTCAGCACCGGGCCCCTGCCGCGATCGGGCCTGACCAAGACCGGGCCCCTACTAAAAACGGGCCTGTATCAAGAATATGCGAGGACCGGGCCCTGTTGTGACCGGGCCCTCGTTCTGACCGGGCCCCATATCACGCCTTTGCCAGCACCGGGCCCCTGCCTCGATCGGGCCTGACCAAGACCGGGCCCCTACCAGAAACGGGCCCGCATCAATAATGTTCAAGTACCGGGCTCTCGTTCTGACCGGGCCCCATATCACGCTTTTGCCAGCACCGGGCCCCTGCCTCGATCAGGCCTGACCAAGACCGGGCCCCTACCAGAAACGGGCCCCTCAGAAATTTCGGGCCCCTCAGAAATTTCGGGGGGTCAGCTGACCCCTTTGACCCCCCCCCCCTGCGTGCGCCACTGACTACCCCCCCCCCCCCATTTCGAAAGCGCACCGAAAGCGCAATTTTACCCATATTTTTCACAGATAGTCGTACCAAGTATGCATTTTTATGCTGGAATTATATTTGCATTTCTGTATTCTTTTTAAATAATAACTAAGGTCTTGCAAAAAAAGGTCTCTCAAAAGTGGCTGCCCCGGCCCCGCCGGGGCAACTTTGAAGTTGCCCCGGCCGCAGCCGGGGCTGCCCTATAGGATTCTCCACCCATGTACAAGGCAAACAAATTAGGCGAGAACCAAACAAATTATTTTAGTAAGGCAATAAATTAATCCCATCACCGAAATGACTAACTTTATCACCGTAAATGACTTAAAATCACCGAAACATCACAACATATTGAGGATTCTGGGCTTCGGCCGATGGACTTCTTTAAAAATATGTAAACTGACTCCAAGGGTTAGGTGAGATGAGGTGAGGTGAGGTGAGGTGAGGTGAGGTGAGGTGAGGTGAGGTGAGGTGAGGTGAGGTGAGGTGAGGTGAGGTGAGGTTAGGTTAGGTGAGGTGAGGTGAGGTAAGGTAAGGTTAGGATAAAAGCTTGAGAAATAAATGGTGATGCTTTAACATGGAAGTCAATGAGAAAGTGGTCATTTCGGTGATTGATTAACCCTCGCCCTACGGGATCTTTTTCACCTTCACCCTACGGGGGGCTGACAGGGCCCCCTGTTAACTTCCAAACCAAGCAACTTAGAGCAATACGGTAAGAACCAGCATGTTGCCTGTCATGAGAGGAATCTAACAGTATGCAATTTTTAGGTTTCAGGTCAACGGGTGACCTTCCAGGTCAAGTGAATGACCTCGGATTTACCACGTCCAGAACAGAGATTTTGCTCTGCAGAAAACATCAAAATTAGACATTGATAAATGTAAATAAAAAGGCATGTTCCTAGACCAGTTTTGGCTCAGAAATACAAAAAAGGTAATTATTTGTTCGTATCTTGTCAAAAAAGTTAAAAAACGTTATTTAAAAAAAAAATGACGTCATCAGTTTCTTACACTTAGAGAGCCATCACTCAGTCAAAAATGAAGATATTGCTTTGAAATTTGGTATGGGTATTTTTCATACTCAGTACTCTCACATATATTCCGGTTTTTCTAATATCTTTGAAAATTTTGATTTTGTGGGGATTTAAGAAAGAAAAAATAGGGGTCAAAAACCTCAAATTTGTAAAATCCGAGATCGCCATTTTAAAGAGAATGCCATTTTGTATCTTTGGTGATTGCGTTTGCAATTTGTTTCAAAACTCTGTTTTCTACGATTTTGCAATTTTTTTTCTTTTTTTATAACCAACATGACGTCATCAAAACATGATTATCTCCTAAACTACTCAACCAATTTCAATTAAAGTTTTACAGCCTACGTATAATTGTTGTAAACTCAACTACCAAAAATGTCAGCAAGATGCATTGCATGTGTAAAAAGTTATTCAAGATAAACCTCGGGGGGGGGGGGGGGGCTGTCAGGCCCCACCCCCCGTAGGGCGAGGGTTAATACCCTGCCTTTTAGGAATAATAAAAGACTAATGTAAAATTAGCAGCTGATTGATATTGCCCAATCTATAATTTTGAGGCCCGTCGCCTCAGAATTGCCTGGAACTTGACAGGTAGGTTCTCCTTGCCACGCTAAACACGAAAAACGTAAAATTATCCTGGAATACGGACTTTTAAAGTTATAACGTTTTAAGTTTTGAATGTCTGTCAGTTGAATATGACTTGACGCGGAAAGCCTCCAATTCTTGCGCAGTCGTTTCAAATAAAGGAAGACAGACATTCAAAACTTAAAAATATGTATAACTCTGAAAGTAGCCCCTGTTCCAGGCTAATCTTACGTTTTTCGTGTTCAGCGTGGCAAGGAGGGCCTACCTGCCAAGTTTCAGGCGATTCTGAGGCGACGGGATTCAAAACTGTAGATCTCTAAAACGGTATAACTTTGAAAGTATCCCGCGTTCCAGACTAATTTTACGTTTTACGTGTTCAGCGTGGCAAGGAGAACGTACCTGCCAAGTTTCAGAACATTCTGAGGCTACGTTCCTCAAAATTATAGATTGATACTACTGGGCAATATTAATCTACTGCTAATTTGACGTAGCTTAATAAAAGAGACAAATATGACGCAGCTATGTCAAATATGTACATTTATTTTGGGATGTAATTTACGCTATACCAAAAACTACTCACTTTGTACTAGTTTTCCCAGTTTTGGTTAAGTTCACTGCATCTGTACTTATTTCTACTCCATCTGTAATATTTCGTTATTTGTACCAAATATCAGAGTTTTTGTGGAACTTTAAACTAGCCTTGTACCAAACGATACTCAGTTTGTACCGGATTTACTAGCTTTGTAATACATCGATAGTTTCATCCAAATCTGGTAGCAAATATAACTTTTTAGCTTAGTTTTCAGTATAAGTTTTAACTGGTAACATTGCGCGCCAAATTGCAGGGACATAACAACATTTTGCATATTCCTTTTGCACAAGCGCTTGGCACAAGCTAAACCAAAGCTACATTTATGAGTCTTGACCAAAACAATGTCTGAAGAACAGAGTACAAGTAAACCCAGGGGCAGGGGTAGGGTGTGGGAGGAGGTGACGGTACTGGACTCCCAAGAAGAGCTTGAGAAATGGTTGCCCCCCCCCCGGCCCAAAGATTTGGCAAAGGTTGGGCGCCCCTCTTGGCTGCCCACACTGGGGCAACGGGCAGGGGCGCCCCTCGGTAAGGAGCGATTACTTGGATAATTATTGCCCCCCCCTATCCTAAATTACCTTCCGCCGCCACTATACGGCAGTCAACTACCAGTTTAGGTTGTTAGTGACTTTGGACGTCAGTAGCTCAGCTTAATGTAATAGCATTGCACTGCTACGGAACCCACGATTCGCAGAGCGGTTGCGTTGCAGAACACAAGACCACTCGACCCTCATGAACCGGAGTACGGAAGTACCTACGGCTAGCGAATGCAACAAGTGGGAGACTAGCAGGGGTGGAGAATTAGGGGTTTTGGGGATGCGCGAACACCCCCTGAGCACCCTCACTACCAAAAGCACCCCCTCAAATTGACAAGAAACCTGTGTAAACCCTTTATAAAATCATATCTTATGCGAATAGACGGTGCTCCAAGAGAGTATAAACTAGTCTTCTAACTCATTTTACTCATTTTCCGGTAAATGGTTGACTAAAAACAAATGAAAGGTTCAGTCACCCGATGAAAAGCACCCCCTGGCATTTGGGCAATTATCCACCCATGGAGACTAGTGCCATTGGACAGCCGGTGGCGACCCGTGAGACTTCTATAACTCTTTGGGTTCGAGGCGTGTTCGGAAATTAACGAAGACATTTTGCTTGGCAAAAATAGTCGGGAATTTGGACGCTGAACTTAGGTCAGACACGTTAAGACAAGGGTTCGGGAGTCAGAGTAGCGTAAAAGGTACAAATTGAGCACATATTGGTTCAAACTGAGCGTCTGCATCTGGCAACCACATGAACTAGGTATTTGGCAGAAAAAGGTATAGACTGAGTAAAGTTTGGTACTAGGTGAGTAGTTTTGGTACAAATTCCAGAGTAGTACAAAGTGAGTATTTTTTGGTACAAAGGCTCGAAAAACTAGTGATGGAATAAATTATTCCCAATTTATTTTGCCCTTGTATATTGCTTTCAATATTTATGCTGTTTTCACATGCGTTTTTGTTTGATTGATGTTGGATTAGGCTATTCTCTTTTAAAATGACTTTCACTGATGTGGCCCTCTACTTTTCAACACCATGACCAGGTATATCTTGTGAAAATAATGTTTGTCTGGCTAAAAATTGAAGATTGTGGTAATCCTAAATTTAAACTCATTTGATTTGGGTCTATGATTATTTGTGGTCTTTTTCTAGTTCAGGATGATTGGTATGCCTTCACGTCTTTCACACACCAAAATATTTATAATATTGTTCAAGTTCTTCATTAAGTGTAAATTTCACAAACATATTTTAGCTCAAAATGTAATATAACTTTTGCCAACTGTGTAAGGGTACATTCTAATGTTAATGTGTGACCTATCCAGAACTAAGCCCAATGTAAAATATGCTACACTCAATCTTGTTTTGCTCATGTTTTTATGTTAACACCTATAGATTGCCATTTTGTGGGTGTCTGAAATTGACAAAAATGTTACCCGTTTGTCAGTAAGCAGTGTTGTTCTAGTGTTTATGACCCAACTGAATATGACCCTACACCCCTGGGTACCTACATAGTCTTTCTCAGTAATTTTGGGATGACTGTTGTACTACCTATTGTTGGATTTTAAATGTTATTTTATGACAAACTTTACTAACATTTTGAAGTTTGTCCTTTTCTGTGTTCATATATTTATTAATTGTTTTGTTATGATTGTTATTGAAAAATCCTTTGGTGAAAAATCCTTTGGTTTTGCGTACCGTTTACAGTATTTATTTACTTGGGTATGCATTCACTGGCAATGTTGGGGTTGTAATATTCATGATTGGGGTTGTAGTTTTTGAGGATGCAGTTGTAGCTACAACCCCAAAAGTATATAAAGTTCTGCATGTGACTATATATATGCTTCATCTTGAATTATGTTCGCCTCAACTCAATCAACCAGAAAATGCACATCTTGATGCTACATATATATCCAAGAAAAAAACAATTAACTTAACCCGCGAGTCACTGGGGGGGGGGGGCTTTTTTAGCCCCCCCCCCCCCACCCCCTTAGGAATATTAGGAATATCTCAATAACTAATGCAGATATCGACGCCAAACTTTCAGTACCTATCCGGGCATCATTTTTTTGAGATATAGTGAATTTAGTGACGTCACTAAACACGATTTTGACACCAAAATCGGTTAAATTTTGCCAGGCCGTACAAATGCCGCATATGAAGCAAAATGCAATCGAAAAACGTTAAAAGGTAGAACATTGCAAGGGCTACAAACCGGCTATCTCGAAATTTCGAAACATTTGGGTTTTGACCCCAAAAATTTCACAAAAAAACGTTTTTTGAAAAATTGCTCACAAAATCAAATTTTTCAAAGATATTGAAAAAAAACAGAATATATATCAGATAACAACGTATGGGCAACTACCATACCAAATTTCAAAATGATATCATCTTTTTTTACTTTCATGGCATATAAAGTACGGGTAAATCATGACGTCAGATTTTGAAATTGCGTTTTTTGGATTTTATTGACCGGATACAGACAAATAAATGCCATCACTGTTTTCTTTAAATAAATATGATATAGAAACATGCTATTTTTATTTCGATTTATCAATTTCAAATTTTGACCTTCAGTGACCTGAACTTGACCTGAACTTGACACTAACTTCACGTAAATGAAGTCAAGTGGTAACATGACTACAACTATCGAATTCTACGCGTAAAAGCATCCATAAACCATGTGCTGCATGACTTTCGTAGATATATTGTATGTAGTGACCTTTTGTGACCTGACCTTGACCTTGCTCTTTTCCAACAATCTCACTTTAGCTCATGTGGGATATGTATCATACCTTTGACAGCACTTTGGGTGATTATAGGCGCAATCGAAGGCCATGGATGGCAAGTATTGTCCATAAACTCAAAAACCTCGATTTTGACCTTTGACTTGATCGTGACCTGACATGTGACCTTAATTTGATTTGTTTAAGTTTGCGTTAGGCTTCTCTCATTGAGCGCTTTCGAATGCCGCCTTGCGCGTCCCGCTGTGATCATTGGTTCTGAAGATACCAGGGGGGCTAAAAAAAGCCCCCCCAGTGAGTCGTGTTACAGAATATACCCCAGTGACTGCCGGGTTAAAGCAAGACAACATGCGCACGGCTCGCCCGCCGCCAGCACCATGAAGACCACACGGCATGCCCTACTGAGCCGCTTGCCGGGAATAACATTCACGAAGGATCCTAACCGAGATACTTTCTTGTTAACCACACAGAGAGCAAAAACAATACGCTAAAAATTAAACCAAACAACCATGAAGCTTACAAGATAAATCGAATAGCAATAAAACAGCAACTTATCAGTGAGACCATTTGCACAATTATTAATGACATAACTATACGTCTTAGAAAATCGCGTCATCCAAGATAGCGAAAGAGATTATCGCATGAAGCTTAACCCGTGCACTGCAGGGGCTTTGCGCCGAACAAGAACTGCAAGGGGGTTGATTTCCGCCCCCGCCCCCTGAGATCTCGAAAACTACGATACGTAGCGAGAAGCGAAAAACAGAATTTGATAGTTTGATACATTTTCTATCGAAAGTATTTCGTTATTTTTTTAGGTCAGGTCAAAATTGAGGTTACCAGAGGTCATCAAAGGTAATTTTTTAAAGTTTTTTTCTCCTGTTTTAGGACATGTCTCCAAAAATTCCCATATATCTCAGAAACTATGCTAGTTAGAAACAAACAGAAAAAGCAAACGACAGCCAGTGAAATTTACAATCGCCAAGTGTCCTCCAATTTGATCTCAGGTCAACATTTGAGGCTCCAGAGGTCAAAAAAGGAAAAAAAAACTTGTTTTTGCTAAATCGTTTTCGCTATTAACTTTGTATGTAATGAAGATAACGTACAACTGTTTACGCCATTGCGTTTATCTTGGCAAGGCGCTTTTAATGATATACATGGTGACCTTGTTAAGTTAATTAAAAAAATGACCTCAGGTCAAGGTCAAGTGGTGACCCAAGTAGGGCATGTTGCATATGGGAAAACGTGTTTCGACGAGACAAACACATTGATGTCTGTTTTACTTCTCTATCTTCATTATGTCGGGAGTTATTGACAAAAAGGTGATGGTGACCTCACATGACCTCAAATGACCCAATAGGGGTCACTGAACAAAACTTACACTTGGATCATCAAGCATATCATATAATAGCATGATCCAGAAGTAATTGGACTAATATCATGCATATCCTTAGCATTTGTATATTTCCCCATTGACTTATGATGGGGAGGTTACGAAATTGACCTGACCTTAGGTCACCGATATCAAAATTCTGAGATAAACAAATTGTGAGTACTTATGCCTTCATGACATCCAGTAATTTTCAAACTGATCGGTGAAAAACTCTGGCTTTGGCACAACTGCAAACATTTTTTGAGGTGGCAGGGGCGGATCCAGGATTTTCTAAGGCTTCAGGCCTGAGGGCGGCATATTTCCTCGGTGACGGGGGCGGCATGGTGCCTTCCGAGGGCGGCATAATGCCTTCCGAGGGCGGCGATGTACCTTCCGAGGGCGGCATAATGCGTTGTGAGGGCGGCAAGATGTCTTCTGAGGGTGCCAGGGTGCCTTCCAAGAGTGCTACGATGCTGTTGGTAGACGCAAGGGCGCCCTGGCGGCCTCCCGAAAACGCTACGGCGCCTTCGGCGCCGGGCAATCCTATACAAAAATGGCGCCGTTTTCTAAGGCAGGGGGCTTCAGCCCCTACGGCCCCCCCCCCCCTCCCTGGATCCGCCACTGGGAGGTGGGGTCACTTGACCTGGTCTGGTGACCTAACCTGAGATGACCCGAGGTTATTTTTTTCTCAAAGTGTGCGCAATTGATGTCCTGACAGGTGTGCGAAAACCCGGTGGCGCTGCGCGCCGCCGTTTTTTCGCTATCTTTGAAAAACCTGAGGGGGGGGGGGGGGGGTCGGAAATCAACCCCCCTGCAGTGCGCGGGTTAACGCGGCACATGCTTGTGCATGTTAACAACGTGCGACATCCACGTAATTGTGTTTCCACCACAAGTTTAACGAACGTGTCGCTGACTCTGCCAACAAACGTGTGGCTTACACATACACTTGATACACATGTTATACACATACGGAGCAGATCCGTGTCATTTTTACAATAGGCTCCCTATTCTTTGTCAATATTACTAATGCAAAACTAGGTATTGGTATTCAGGTAGCGTTTGACTTGTTGGTTCGATTAGTTGTGACGAGGAACTCGTCTTCTGACATCCCAAATATTTGTGTTTTTGACAAACGCTAGTGGTTAAAAAACGAATCCTTGTCGAAATGAGTTTACAGTGTACCCTTTCGAAACAAAGTCCAAAGTGACTCCTGACGACGAAACCTCTCGGTTGGTGCCTGTTACACCGACATCAGGTCGCCATATGACCTGCCAGACGAATACAACGTAACGCACCCAAACAGCGTATTGTGTGCATTGCAAGTCTCAAAAGTAGTTTTTTACAGGTTGAACCCTACTTTTTATATTTTGTTTATACCAAAGGACATATCAATGGAACTAAAATCGTCATCAGACGAAAACAAACATAATTTCAGTTTCCAACAGGTCTAGGTCACGGCGCAAAATGTAGGTCACGAGGTCACGTGACAAAATGAAAATATAAAATCCGAGATGGCCAAATTGTTATTTGACTAATCCCGATCCAAACAATACAAACAAAATCGAAATCGGTTTCTTAGTCTCGGAGTTTGTCAAAATTAGGCCTGCACAGTGAACTTGGAAATTTTCGGAATGCCTTATCTGTTTTGTTTTGTCATTACCAATTAATTTCCCGCCCTTGAAACCCCCAGTGCACAACTTTTCAAGAAAATTACAAATGGTCGGACGGCAAAAAAAAATGGTTGTGGAAGTCTCCAAAAGTAGGTTGTACAGGTCAAACCCCACTTCTGTATTATTTATACGGAAGTACACCAATGAAGCTCAAATCGTCATCAGACGAAAATGCTAATTTCAGTTTCCAACAGGTCAAGGTCACGGCGTAAAAAGTAGGTCACAAGGTCACGTGAAAAATCGGAAATCCGTGATTGCCAAATTGTTCTTCGACTAATCCTGATTCAAACAAAACAGTTTTCAAAATCGTTTTTGTTTTTGTCTCGGAGTTATTGGTCGTCAAAATTAGGCCTGCACAGTGAACGTGGGCAAATACGGAAGGCCGTATTTTGGAAAATATTGTTTGGGGGAATTTTTTGGTCACCACCAATGAATTCCCCGCCCTTGAAACTCTCAACTTTGCTCTTTTAATTTTCTCGAAATGCTCAACTTTTCAAGAAAATTAAAAATGGTCAGACGGCACCCACCGGTTGTCTTACTGTGGAATGCCCCACAGTGATCTTAGGTCAGATCACGTGATTTTATCATGTGGACATTTAAAATTCGGAATTTGTTTCTTGCCAGAATCAAATTCGATATATTGGCCTTCGATGGTAAGAAATTGAAGATAGGTTATTCCTGTAATTTTTTTTATATTTTTTTGGGGGAAAAATGATGGTCTTTGGTAATAGCTTTGCACATGATTATTGTGCTAAAGAGCTTAACTCAACGCATTATATCTGTCTCGTCGAGCTTCATTCAATGATGCAAAGCAAGACCCCGCAGGTCACTCCATGACCTCAAGGTCACGTCCCCTGAGGTTGATTCTCCAAATGACCTTGCTTGATTATACAATAGATAATTTGTTGACATTGTTCGTTTTATTTTGCACAATTGAACTTTTTTTCTCTCTGGAAGACACTTTTAGCTATTTTTATAACATTCTCGGTCTGAAAATAGAGAGGAGACAAATGTATATCTTGAGGACCCACAGACGCCTCTATCGGCGAAATATTTACTTATGTCGCCATGTGATCTTGATCACTGAGCGAAATAGGTTGGCACGTGATTCAAAGGGCCTGCACCCTTCTATTCCACCGAAGAAAAATCACGAATTTTAGCTGAGAACATAACGAAATTACGTGGCCTGACCTGAGGTCACATGCCAAAATTTCGACACTTTTCCATTCGAGTTCTCACACAAGATTACATTACATTAATTTGTGGTTCATGGCGATTCTGATGATACATAGTTTTATATCATTCCAATTATTTATAGGATATATCCCGACATATATCGCCCGAAGAAAATTAAACCTTTGTGCGACATTAAGGAGATGCCTGAGGTTATAAATCGAAAACCGTTCGACGGAAAATTGTACAGCGTAAATGTACGGCCCATATAACCCCCGACACCTAGTTCAATCGAATTGTGAGAAGTAGGATGTTATGGTTTGGTCGATCTAACGTGGACTGCACCGGGTGACCTCTGGTCACGTGACCTTGAGGTCACAGAGCGACTCCAGGACTGATGTATATAATTAAAAGCAGGTCGACGAGATACCTAAGCATAATGCCGTTTAATTGATCTCTCTAGCACAATTGCGTGCGAAGTTATTACCAAAGACTGAGGAGGGCATGATGCCTTCCGAGGGCGGCATAATGCGATCTGAGGGTGGCAACATGCCTTCCGAGGGCGGCAAGATTTATTCCGAGAGTGGCATTATGCCTTCCAAGAGCGGCATATTGCGCTCTGAGGGCGGCATAATGTGCTCTGAGGGCGGCAAGATGCCTTTAGAGGGCAACAAGACATCTTCCGAGGGCGGCATAATACACTCCGATGGCGGCAAAATGTCTCCCGAGAGCGACACGATGTTTTCCGAGGGCGATACATTTTCCAAGGGCGACACGTTTACCGAGGGCGACACAATGTTTTCCGAGGGCGGCATGATGCCTTCTGAGGGCGGCACGATGACTTCCGAGGGCGGCATAATGCTTTCCGAGGGCGGCGATGTACCTTCTGAGGGCGGCATAATGCGTTGTGAGGGCGGCAAGCTGTCTTCTGAGGGTGTCAGGGTGCCTTTCAAGAGTGCTACGACTATGTCGGTAGACACAAGGGCGCCCTGGCGGCCTCCCGAGAACGCTACGGCGCCTTCGGCGCCGGCAAATCCTTTGCAAGAACGGCGTCGCGGTGCCCAAGGGCACCGTTTTCTAAGGCAGGGGGTTTCACCCCCTACGCCCCCCCCCCCTGGATCCGCCACTGAATTACCGCATACGTCCGGCCGTATTTTTGATGGGCCGGCCAAATCACGGTTTCAGGACGTGACCTGATGGGGGGGGGGGGGGGGTCAGGACCTGACCTGAGGGGGGACCTTTCAGGACCTGACCTGAAGGGGGGGCTGACTGTTCTCAAGGGAATGGCAACAAATAAGACGCCTGGTATTACTGGATTCACTGCTGAATTATATTTTTGTTTTTGTGAGTATTTGGGGGGGGGGGGGGGGGGTGTTCATTGCTAATTACATACAAGAAGTTTTGTTTAAGAAAATCATTTTTTCATTAATTATGTAAGGGGGATAATACACCTTATTCCAAAGAAGGGTGATCAGGTGCAATTTTTTTTAAAAAATAACCCATTTGCCCCTGGATCCGCCCTTGATTGAAATAGCATATTTGACTAGGACAATAATTTGTATCTATGCTTAATAATACTGCTCGTGTAAGTTGTAACCAAAGTTATACTATTAATTTGTTCCTCATCGCACTATGAGGGCGATGTACCCTAATTTTGCTTGTCCTTCCGTGGTGTAAGGGAAAAATCTGAATATGAGCGGCCCGGCCCGACCCGTCCTGTGGAGACGCTTTTGAGAAGCTAATACTCGGTAACCGCACGTCCGATTGACAAGCGAGCTTCTTTGCTGAGCAGCCCCATCCCACCTATCCTGTTTGAGACAAGTGCCGACTCACGTGGTTGACTACCACTGCGCGTGGCGCGTGCCGCGTGAGGGGTGTTGAAAAGTGCTTTCTCGCAACAACAACAAAAAACGCAACGTCTGGGCAGATTGTGTGCAAATTTGGTGTGGGGTTAGCAGACATGCGCCTGGGTCCCGGGATCCAGCTGAGATCCGGATATCTGTATCCTGTGTCCCGGGATCCACATGAGACATCATATCCAGGTACACAATAAGCCGAGGGATCCACAAAGATCCCAGATCGTGATATATTTTGTGCCGTGGGATCTACAATTTACGCCGAGGGATCCAGGAGGATCCCATATCTGCATGCATGCTATGCCGAGGGATCCACTGGGATCACAGATCCAACTTCGGTATCCAGGCACAAGTCTGGACTACATACCAAGATTCCTTTACTTTAAGTTTGTTTTCCTTTAAGGTTTACCCACGAGGAAGAAACGACTCCCGGGGTGACGTCGGAGCATTTTACATCAATATTTTGCAATATGGTGGGCCCAGACATGTGCCTGGATCCCGGGATCCAGCTAAGATCTGGATCTCTGTGTCCTGTGTCCCAGGATCCACATGGGACACCAGCTCCAGGTATACAATAATCCGAGGGATCCACAAAGATTCCAGATCCTGATATATTGTATGCAGTGGGATCTACAATTTACGCCGAGGGATCCAGGAGGATCCCAGATCTTCATGCATTTTACGCAGAGGGATCCACTGGGATTCAAGGTCTTCATGCATTTTATGGCGACGGATCTACTGGGACCCCATATCCAACTTCGGGATCCATGCACAAGTCTGGTGGTTAGGGACCCCTCAGCCGCCACTTTCCCACAACTCAGGGGTGGGGTGCCTCTGCACGTGCGCACGTTCACACCCCTATTCTATATCTCTGGAACGGCTGTGCCGATTGTGTTCAAATTTAGTGTGTAGTTAGGGACCTCTCAGCCGCCTCTTTCCCACAAGTCACTGAAGTCAGGGGTGGGGTACCTCTGCTTGTGCGCACCATTTTTTGTATATCAAACTACTTGCCCGATCGAGTTTAAATTCACCATACATTTATTTCTTTATATTGGTTAGTGCTTGTGCGAGGAACATATTGTATAGGCAAATGATAATTAGTTTTATCATTTATGACCTCTTCCTCGAAATTAAAATATAATAGTACCAAAAAACGTTATATTAATATTTCGATCACAGATCTTCATCAGAAATTATACATTACCAAAACGACAATAATCAGAATACAAGTTTCGACTGCATATTGTTTCCCGCGTTTTTTTACACATTTTCGCGCGACATTTCTCGCGATCTTTATTCATACGGGCACAACCTTCTAGAGGATACATCAACTTCGGTCTGCACAAATAGTCGACATCATCTCGCATATATATCACAGCATCACCTATTAACAAACAAACATTCAAGCCCATATGCATAAATATACAATAAAACGAAGAAGAAAAAAATACAATGTTGCCAAACCTAAAAAGATGTAAAGATGTGTAATGTGCGATGGCATTGTTCGTGTAAAGATCTACACGAACAATGCCATCGCAAAAGGGCGGAAGTGTTGAATTTTACATGATTGGCCACGATGACACATTGGAGTTCAGCTTTGGTTGTTCCTTTCTAATCAAAATAGACTCTGCGATTTTTCGGTCCGGGTGGTCCTTAGCTCTGTAAAGCACTTGAACTTGAATGGGTGTAGGGGTGTGCCCCGCTTCAGGATGAGCCATCTTGAAATGGTCCCCCATCGGTGTTTCATCCTTCCTGCCTACCATGTCTCGGACATGTTCATTCAATCTTAGTCTCAGCGGGCGTTTGGTTTCTCCTATATAATTTGCGTCACAGAGCTTGCACCTAAGCTTATACACAACATTTTTCTGTGTGCACTGTCCTCTAAACCCACTCTTGCATAAATTACATCTATTTCCCCCCGGGCAGCGAGGCGGCGTGAAAGCTGAGCGCACTAATTGACTTTTCAACTTATTCTCGTTTCTCCAAGCTAGCCTAACGTTTAAGCCCGATCTTTTCACCACCTTCTTTACTTTGCAAAGCAAATTTTCGTCAATATATGGTAGCGTTAAGTACCCATCCTCCCACGCTGTCCGTTTCCGCCTGTGTCTAGCGCCTCTGGACAGGCGAACCTCCCTGAAGAGCCTTTTCAGTAGTTTCAGTGAATACCCATTCCCTAAAAGTAAGGTGTGAATTTTATCTACGCTACCATCCTCTTTTTCTTTGCTAGATGAATTGTTCAAGGCTCTATGAAACATATTCCTGATCATATTGTGCTTGGTAGCTGTAGGGTGAGCTGATGAAGTATGCTAGACGATCCCTGAGTTTGTCGGCTTAATGTAGAGCTCCGTCTCCAGTTTACGCTGTCCTGTCACGGAAGTAGTGATTGTTACACAAGTGTCCAAGAAAGGGACCCCTTTGTCTCTTGTTGAGTGATCCAGTGTGAATTCCAGGTTCGGGTGTGAGCTGTTGAGATACTGAAGGAACTCTAACAGTGCCTGCTCCCCATGTGTCCAAATCCCCGCATAGTCGTCTATGTATCTGACTAAAAAGTCCGGTTTGTGAACTGCGTTCGCCAAAGCCTGCTGCTCAAACCTATCCAAGAAAATGATCGCTAAAGGAGGAGCGCAAGGGTTACCCATAGCGATGCCCTGTTTCTGCCTGTAGAAGTCATCTCCAAACGAGAAGACGTTATTGCGAAGACACTGTTCTAATAGAGTACAAATATCCTCATAGCTGAGCCCAAACGTCTCAATGTCCTGGCCATGAGTCTCGAGTTTCTCCTTGGCGGCATCTATCGCTTCTGCTACTGGTATGCTACCATATAAATTGACCACATCTATATTGAAAAAGATGGCCCCTTCGGGTAGTGGCTTAGATCTACTGTGGTCCGCTGCTCGTGAGAGGAAATCCTTAGTGTCCCAGAGGTGGGTGGGGATGAATGCCAAAAGCTGCTTAAGTATCGTTTCAAGAAGGCAAGCTGTCTTTTCCGTGGTTCCCCCCCGAGCCTGAAACGACAGGACGCAAAGGAACAGCAGGCTTGTGGTCTTTAGGTAAACCGTAAAAAACGGGTGTCCTGCTGTGCCTAGGCGTCAGTTCCTCCACAACTTTATCTGGAAGTTTGTTCCTGGTTACAGATTTAAACACTTGTTTAGTTTTAGCCTCTACTTTTGGGCCGGGATTTTTCTGGAGTTTCTCATACTTTTGGGGATCATTCAAAATAGCCTCTACTTTGTCCTTATAGTCATCCTTGTCAAGAAGCACTAGACCCTTGCATTTATCGCTTTGTTTCACAATAACGTTTTCATTTTTACCTAGATCTTTGATAAACTCTGTTTCATCGGTTGTTACGTTACCATTATCAGTTCTGTGATTTTTATAGGTACGCACTACATTTTGTGCAGGCTGCGCTCAATGTCTACATTAGCAGGGGGCGGGAACCTTTTACTGGTGTCTGGAAACCTAAAATTCAAATTAGGAACGCTTCCTCGGGACGTGTGGCGCTCGTCTCCGCCCACCTGGTCTCCGCCGTCCGGCTGTCCTCCTGCCGTGACGCCCTCTTGTGCTCGTCGCCCGTCGCCGTCCACCGGGTCACCGTTATTCTGTTGCAGATCGCCCGTGTCTCGATCCCTCCGTCCTTCTTCGCTGTTTGCGTCTGGAGGCGGCTGATAAACGTCCTCCTGTCGCACCTGGTCCTGGTTTGTCTGGCTTGTCTGGCGGCCGACTTGGCCGGAGCGGTCTTCTTCTTGTTGTTGTCTTGTGGTATCTTCATTCGTTCTGGGAGCATTTTGATGTCGGGCCTCTCCATCTTCGGCTGGCTCGTTGGTTGCTTGATTCGGTCCTGCGCTTCGCTTCCGACGGGTTATGTCCTCTATCCACCGTTTGGCGTAGGCCAATCTTTCGACGTTTTTTTCTACTTCTATTAGTACCTTCTTGGAAATGGACTGTGACACCGCGAAGTTAGGTCCTTTCGACAGTATAGCTAAATTTGGTGCGTCGAGAACCAGAGAGGATAAGTTGTTGACCCTCTTGTTGTTTGACCTGTCACTGTTACCAGGCGTCTGAGATGGTACGGCATTGTTGTCTGCTATCTCGGGTCTGTCGGTCTTGCCCTGACGTCTTCTGTTAAACTTGTTGATGAGATGAGGGCGATTCTCACGGATGGTGATGTCGAAGATTCGATTGCAAGTATAGGCTATCTCAGTCAAAGTATCACCCACCAAGAAAGAAGAGACCTCATTCTTCAAGCTTGCTCGTCTTCTCTCCAAGAAGGCTTTACGACGGAAAGACTCGGCGATGGCTTCATTGAGTAGAGTTGAAACCCACTTTTAGGGAATGGGTATTCACTGAAACTACTGAAAAGGCTCTTCAGGGAGGTTCGCCTGTCCAGAGGCGCTAGACACAGGCGGAAACGGACAGCGGGGGAGGATGGGTACTTAACGCTACCATATATTGACGAAAATTTGCTTTGCAAAGTAAAGAAGGTGGTGAAAAGATCGGGCTTAAACGTTAGGCTAGCTTGGAGAAACGAGAATAAGTTGAAAAGTCAGTTAGTGCGCTCAGCTTTCACGCCGCCTCGCTGCCCGGGGGGAAATAGATGTAATTTATGCAAGAGTGGGTTTAGAGGACAGTGCACACAGAAAAATGTTGTGTATAAGCTTAGGTGCAAGCTCTGTGACGCAAATTATATAGGAGAAACCAAACGCCCGCTGAGACTAAGATTTAATGAACATGTCCGAGACATGGTAGGCAGGAAGGATGATACACCGATGGGGGACCATTTCAAGATGGCTCATCCTGAAGCGGGGCACACCCCTACACCCATTCAAGTTCAAGTGCTTTACAGAGCTAAGGACCACCCGGACCGAAAAATCGCAGAGTCTATTTTGATTAGAAAGGAACAACCAAAGCTGAACTCCAATGTGTCATCGTGGCCAATCATGTAAAATTCAACACTTCCGCCCTTTTGCGATGGCATTGTTCGTGTAGATACATCTTTTTAGGTTTGGCAACATTGTATTTTTTTTTCTCGTTTTATTGTATATTTATGCATATGGGCTTGAATGTTTGTTTGTTAATAGGTGATGCTGTGATATATATGCGAGATGATGTCGACTATTTATGCAGACCGAAGTTGATGTATCCTCTAGAAGGTTGTGCCCGTATGAATAAAGATCGCGAGAAATGTTGCGCGAAAATGTGTAAAAAAACGCGGGAAACAATATGCAGTCGAAACTTGTATTCTGATTATTGTCGTTTTGGTAATGTATAATTTCTGATGAAGATCTGTGATCGAAATATTAATATAACGTTTTTTGGTACTATTATATTTTAATTTCGAGGAAGAGGTCATAAATGATAAAACTAATTATAATGTGCCTATACAATATGTTCCTCGCACAAGCACTAACCAATATAAAGAACATCGAATCAAGAATTGACCGCCAACAAGTGCTTGCTGAAACTTTAAAGAATCCCGAAAAACTTGCTAAAACGCTTCTAAGAATAGAGTTTTTGACTGCTTGTAGAAAGTATAACGTAGTGCCGAGTTTTATAGAGGATGCTCTCAAGCCGATAAACAAGGTATTTTCGAATAATAGCCACATTCGAAACCATTCTGACTCATTCGCGACAACTCTACTCAATGAAGCCATCGCCGAGTCTTTCCGTCGTAAAGCCTTCTTGGAGAGAAGACGAGCAAGCTTGAAGAATGAGGTCTCTTCTTTCTTGGTTGGTGATACTTTGACTGAGATAGCCTATACTTGCAATCGAATCTTCGACATCACCATCCGTGAGAATCGCCCTCATCTCATCAACAAGTTTAACAGAAGACGTCAGGGCAAGACCGACAGACCCGAGATAGCAGACAACAATGCCGTACCATCTCAGACGCCTGGTAACAGTGACAGGTCAAACAACAAGAGGGTCAACAACTTATCCTCTCTGGTTCTCGACGCACCAAATTTAGCTATACTGTCGAAAGGACCTAACTTCGCGGTGTCACAGTCCATTTCCAAGAAGGTACTAATAGAAGTAGAAAAAATCGTCGAAAGATTGGCCTACGCCAAACGGTGGATAGAGGACATAACCCGTCGGAAGCGAAGCGCAGGACCGAATCAAGCAACCAACGAGCCAGCCGAAGATGGAGAGGCCCGACATCAAAATGCTCCCAGAACGAATGAAGATACCACAAGACAACAACAAGAAGAAGACCGCTCCGGCCAAGTCGGCCGCCAGACAAGCCAGACAAACCAGGACCAGGTGCGACAGGAGGACGTTTATCAGCCGCCTCAGACGCAAACAGCGAAGAAGGACGGAGGGATCGAGACACGGGCGATCTGCAACAGAATAACGGTGACCCGGTGGACGGCGACGGGCGACGAGCACAAGAGGGCGTCACGGCAGGAGGACAGCCGGACGGCGGAGACCAGGTGGGCGGAGACGAGCGCCACACGTCCCGAGGAAGCGTTCCTAATTTGAATTTTAGGTTTACAGACACCAGTAAAAGGTTCCCGCCCCCTGCTAATGTAGACATTGAGCGCAGCCTGCACAAACTGAAGCTAGATGTAGTGCGTACCTATAAAAATCACAGAACTGATAATGGTAACGTAACAACCGATGAAACAGAGTTTATCAAAGATCTAGGTAAAAATGAAAACGTTATTGTGAAACAAAGCGATAAATGCAAGGGTCTAGTGCTTCTTGACAAGGATGACTATAAGGACAAAGTAGAGGCTATTTTGAATGATCCCCAAAAGTATGAGAAACTCCAGAAAAATCCCGGCCCAAAAGTAGAGGCTAAAACTAAACAAGTGTTTAAATCTGTAACCAGGAACAAACTTCCAAATAAAGTTGTGGAGGAACTGACGCCTAGGCACAGCAGGACACCCGTTTTTTACGGTTTACCTAAAGACCATAAGCCTGCTGTTCCTTTGCGTCCTGTCGTTTCAGGCTCGGGGGGACCCACGGAAAAGACAGCTTGCCTTCTTGAAACGATACTTAAGCAGCTTTTGGCATTCATCCCCACCCACCTCTGGGACACTAAGGATTTCCTCTCACGAGCAGCGGACCACAGTAGATCTAAGCCACTACCCGAAGGGGCCATCTTTTTCAGTATAGATGTGGTCAATTTATATGGTAGCATACCAGTAGCAGAAGCGATAGATGCCGCCAAGGAGAAACTCGAGACTCATGGCCCGGACATTGAGACGTTTGGGCTCAGCTATGAGGATATTTGTACTCTATTAGAACAGTGTCTTCGCAATAACGTCTTCTCGTTTGGAGATGACTTCTACAGGCAGAAACAGGGCATCGCTATGGGTAACCCTTGCGCTCCTCCTTTAGCGATCATTTTCTTGGATAGGTTTGAGCAGCAGGCTTTGGCGAACGCAGTTCACAAACCGGACTTTTTAGTCAGATACATAGACGACTATGCGGGGATTTGGACACATGGGGAGCAGGCACTGTTAGAGTTCCTTCAGTATCTCAACAGCTCACACCCGAACCTGGAATTCACACTGGATCACTCAACAAGAGACAAAGGGGTCCCTTTCTTGGACACTTGTGTAACAATCACTACTTCCGTGACAGGACAGCGTAAACTGGAGACGGAGCTCTACATTAAGCCGACAAACTCAGGGATCGTCTTGCATGCTTCATCAGCTCACCCTACAGCTACCAAGCACAATATGATCAGGAATATGTTTCATAGAGCCTTGAACAATTCATCTAGCAAAGAAAAAGAGGATGGTAGCGTAGATAAAATTCACACCTTACTTTTAGGGAATGGGTATTCACTGAAACTACTGAAAAGGCTCTTCAGGGAGGTTCGCCTGTCCAGAGGCGCTAGACACAGGCGGAAACGGACAGCGTGGGAGGATGGGTACTTAACGCTACCATATATTGACGAAAATTTGCTTTGCAAAGTAAAGAAGGTGGTGAAAAGATCGGGCTTAAACGTTAGGCTAGCTTGGAGAAACGAGAATAAGTTGAAAAGTCAGTTAGTGCGCTCAGCTTTCACGCCGCCTCGCTGCCCGGGGGGAAATAGATGTAATTTATGCAAGAGTGGGTTTAGAGGAGAGTGCACACAGAAAAATGTTGTGTATAAGCTTAGGTGCAAGCTCTGTGACGCAAATTATATAGGAGAAACCAAACGCCCGCTGAGACTAAGATTTAATGAACATGTCCGAGACATGGTAGGCAGGAAGGATGATACACCGATGGGGGACCATTTCAAGATGGCTCATCCTGAAGCGGGGCACACCCCTACACCCATTCAAGTTCAAGTGCTTTACAGAGCTAAGGACCACCCGGACCGAAAAATCGCAGTCTATTTTGATTAGAAAGGAACAACCAAAGCTGAACTCCAATGTGTCATCGTGGCCAATCATGTAAAATTCAACACTTCCGCCCTTTTGCGATGGCATTGTTCGTGCAGATACATCTTTTTAGGTTTGGCAACATTGTATTTTTTTTCTTCGTTTTATTGTATATTTATGCATGTTGTATGGGCTTGAATGTTCGTTTGTTAATAGGTGATGCTGTGATATATATGCGAGATGTCGACTATTTATGCAGACCGAAGTTGATGTATCCTCTAGAAGGTTGTGCCCGTATGAATAAAGATCGCGAGAAATGTCGCGCGAAAATGTGTAAAAAAACGCGGGAAACAATATGCAGTCGAAACTTGTATTCTGATTATTGTCGTTTTGGTAATGTATAATTTCTGATGAAGATCTGTGATCGAAATATTAATATAACGTTTTTTGGTACTATTATATTTTAATTTCGAGGAAGAGGTCATAAATGATAAAACTAATTATAATTTGCCTATACATTTATTTCGTTCTCGATCGCTAGTTCATCGCCAACTACGGCGCTTTACTGGTAACTTATACGTTTATCAAAATATGGAAATGGGTTCACGATGTAGCATGGAAACAGCATATTTCACATTTCATACGATAGCAGGAAAAACGAACATTGATTACCCGAGAGTTGTATTGCAACTATCATGCATCACGCAATTCTGGACTCCTAGTTAGTAAACAACAGAAAATATGTATTTATTTCCGCGAAGTGTCCAGTGAACTTCCTTCAGCTTTGTGACCATGCCAACGCCTCATATACGGGAGACGCCCACGAGTAGACCTTTTTTTCCAAACCAGCTGCTGACGGAAATGTCCCATTGGTGGAATGTTAGCTGGAAAATGCCTCTTTTGACGCTCAAATGTCTTCAAAACTGAAGGAAAAAAATGTCGGGGCAAACACAAAATTGATGGTCAATTAATTGCCCCACCAACTGAATTGGAAGCTCCGGTCATGGAGATGCCAAACGACCAAGGCTACGTCAAACAAAACAGCACAACAAAACAGGATACATAAATGCCTCTAATGATCAATTCAGCTCACTGGCCGATTAAAGCTGGCAGCAATGATGCCAACAGCTGCTTGAAACTGTCAGTAGCGGGAGGAGACTGCGTAGGTCGCGGCGGAGCGACACCTACCCTCCGATTCAGTGGCAGTAGCGCCGTCAAGCGGTGGAACTCAGAAGCTGCCGGCCGGTGTTGCGACAGTAGCGCCGCGTCGTGGTGCGACTCGGAAGCTGCTGTGCGGTGGTTATGTGCAGCTGGTGGTCCGGGCGGCGCTGGAGTCCAGTCGGGCAGGTGGAATCCGGGACTTCGGCGCAGGTTTTCCGGAGCAAACGCGAGAATGTTGGGAAATTTACGGTGTCCGTCTACAGTGATTATCATGACCGCCTCGTCTTCTTTACGTGAGGCCGGATTTTCGGCATCGTCCTGTACCGGCGCCTGGTTTTGATTTCCACTGTCATCGTCAGTAGTTACAAACGTAATCGGTCCACTTTTAAGGTGTGCCTCGAATATTCTTCCGGTAAACGGAAACGGCTTTCCTTTGGCTGGCGAACTTCTGCGTGGATTCGCAGTTTGGTGTTGGGGTTTTAGCTTCATTACGGAGAAAGCCGATTCGCCAGGGATCGAACCACCCGTCAGCTGAGCCTGCCAGCTGGTTTTCACGCTGCCCTCCACTGCCCTTACAAACGCGCTCGTCTCCTGGGATTCCTGCAACTTCCCGCTCTGTTCGCCCGGACGGCGCTGCTCTCCGTCCCCATTTCTGCCCCCGTCCCCATCGCTCTGCTGCCCACCGTCGGCCAGCAGCTGGCGGGAGCCCCTTTCTGTGTCGGATGGGCCCGGCAGCTGGCGGTCGGAGCGGTACAGGATCACCGCAGGACTGGTGCCGCGACTCGCGTACGGGGACGGGATGGAACTGTAGTACCCGGCGGTACCGGGCCGTACCGGCTCCTCCTGCCACTCGGTCTGGGAGTAGGGTCTCGAGTCCCGCGGCGGGTACCGGGTACCGGACCTGTCAGAGGAGTACCTGGTACTCTGCCCGACCCCTCGGTATCCGTTGTCCGTGTATCCGTCCCCGCCTACCACCGGAGAGCGGGGTACGGGTGCCGTCAGCGGCCGGGTGTCCGGTGCTGAACCCGCCGGCTGGGTGCGGCCAACGCTCGGAGGGGTGCCGGGAGCCGCCCGGTCGGCTCGGCGCCTCTCTCAGCTCCTGTCGGGTCACCGGGTAGGTGCGAACGGGGGCCGTCCCGCGCCGCCCGACCTCCTGAAATCGATCCGACGGACGACCATACGGATACGAGTCCCGCTCCGGGTACGGATCCCGCCCCGGGTACGGATTCCGCCCCGGGTACGGATCCGCTCTGGGAATGGATCTGGATATCGTTCCGGACGCGACTCTGGAGTCCGGTTGCGGTTGGAAATGGCGTAGATTGACGTCTGTGTGCCGCCCTGGGCCTGCCGCTGGTCCTCATCGAACGGGTGCCGGCTGC
Organism: Chirona hameri; assembly: GCA_036785665.1. Lineage (NCBI taxonomy): Eukaryota > Metazoa > Arthropoda > Thecostraca > Balanomorpha > Balanidae > Chirona > Chirona hameri. Next base: position 31,151 of record JAXIVJ010015013.1, read on the forward strand.
CGGTGGGCGGGGGCGGCCGGCGGCGGTCTGCGGCCGGCCAGGGCTGGTCTCCGCCGCGGTGGTCCGCCTCCGCCGCCGGCCGGCCGAGACCGGAGCCGGCATACAGTGAGTCGGAGTCGGAGCCCCCGGCTGCGTGTCCCGGTCTGCGGTACAGTCCGTCCTCGGGGCCCGGGGCAGTGCCGGGCGCGGCCGAGACCGTCTGCCGATCCGCGGCGCCCAACAAGCCCATCGCCAGAGACGTGTGCACATAGGTCGGCCGCATCGTCACATAACCTGTCCGCCGCGTCGGATATGCGGAGAGTGTAGGTGTCGCTGCTGCTGATGCGGCCGCCCATACAGATGTCGCCACCGTCGGTCTTCGCGAAGGTGACTCAGTCATAGCGCGCGGTGGCTTGCCAAGCGAAAGCTGCTGGTCCCTCTGGTAAGCCTCCATAGGAGTCGGAAAGCGCGTGTTGGGCTCCAGCTTCTGTACGACATAGTTGCTGGTGACGTTGCGCGCCTGCTGCAGAATCGCCTCGTAGTTGGAGAGGTAGCTGTGCACCTTCTCTCGATCGAACGGAGCGGCGGCCGGCCGGTCGTCGCCGGATGGCACCGATATCACATAGCTGCACTTCTGGCCTGCGCCGCAGCCCAGGCTGTAGGACGGAATCCGTTGGTTGCCGACTGAAGTGTACCTGTCGGCTGCGTTGACCCAGGTCATGGTGGTTTCCGGCCGCGCTGACGGCGGCCGGCGGGGCGGTGAGCCGTGGGCACTGCTGCCGCTATACATTCCCCCACCAACGCCGGCCTGGCCACCGCCGGACGCCGCCCCGGAGGAAAGGCCGAACGGCCGGGACGGTGACGGTGAACGCGGCCTGCGTCTGAGGGCCGCCGGCCGGGCCGTGCCAGTGGCCATCGTTGTGCACCTGGCCGCCGGCCGCGGTGACCGGGTGCCGCGTGCCAGTGCGGAAGCTGACCAGCGGCAGCGCCGGGCCGCGCTGGCCGGCCGCCGTGTAGACGTGCTGTGGGCGACGCCGCTGGCCCGGCTGCTGGTCCCCGCGGCCAGCAGCAGTGATAATCCAGGCGCTCTTGCCACCGGGCGCGCTCGGCCCTCGCTGGAGCTGCGTAGGTTGTGACGGGTCCAGCGCCACGCCGAGGGCCCGCGCTGGACTCAGCAGGACCAGCAGCAAGGTCAGCAGGACCAGCGGCGGCGGCAGCAGCAGGCGATGGTTTCCAGCAGCCATCGCCGGCCGTCGAGTCTGCGCAAAGAGAAGAGCAGCGTTAAACTTTATCAAGCGTCTGTGTTTCGGAAATGCTGGCAAGGTGCTGAAGTGCTGAAGTATTAACAAGTGTCTTACCATCCCACGCACTGTTGACTTGGTAAGGGGCTAATTTGTCCAAGATTCATACCTATATTTAGTTTTGGTTTGCTTGAAAAAGACAATATAATACTTACTGTTACTGCGTCTATATACCACGGGTGGAATTTCCTATACAAATGGTGGGGCCACTGCAGTGACTGCCCACCAACTTTCCGCTTTGCCCCACCAACTTTTGTCAGATTTGAACGTTTTCTGGCGTTAAAATGACAATTTTTCGCTTCAACCATGGCAAAACAACCAAGCAATGTGATATTTTGCCCCACCATCTTTTTCTGAAAAGCTCCACCCA
>JAXIVJ010015015.1:0-32797 GCA_036785665.1 Chirona hameri
GTATACATACTATACCTAATACATACATACATAACATACATACATACTACATACATACATACATACATACATACATACATACATACATTACATACATACATACATACATACATACATACATACATACATACATACCATACATACATACATACATACATACATACATACATACATACATACATACATACATACATACATACATACAACATACATACATACATACATACATACATACATACAATACATACATACATACATACATACATACATACATACATACATACATACATACATACATACATACATAATACATACATACATACATACATACATACATACATACATACATACATACATACATACATACATACATACATACATACATACATACATACATACATACATACATACATACATACATACATACATACATACATACATACATACATACATACATACCATTACATACATACATACATACATACATACACATACATACATACATACATACATACATACATACATACATACATACATACATACATACATACATACATACATACATACATACCATACATACATACATACATACATACATACATACATATCATACATACATACATACATACATACATACATACATACATACATACATACATACATACATACACATACTACATACATACATACATACATACATACATACATACATACATACATACATACATACATACATACATACCATACATACATACATACATACATACATACATAATACATACATACTATATATTAATATATATATATATTATATATATATATATATATTATATATATATATATATATATACTATATATATATATATATCTATATATATATATATATTATATAATATATATATATATATATATATATATATATATATATATATATATATATATATATATATATATATATATATATACTATATATATATATATATATATTATATATTTCATTTTAAATATTGTATTTTATCGACGCAGTGCATACTCCGGGCCGATCATTTCTCTACGCATCTGTGTTTGTCCATGTCCGTGCGACTTGTGGTTCCCGAAATACTGGTCCGGAATTGCAACCCCAACAAGTAACAACCCCCAAACGCACCGCACTCACTACCTACACGCGACTGCGTCCGGGGTTCGGCAACCCAACATGGCGGCCAGGCGCGACAGCCCGCGCCATACCCGGCTGCGCTGGCCGCCACCCTCTGATCCTGCCCCGGTCACACACCTGGCTGAGGCCTGGGCAACGAGCATACCAACACCGGAGCACGGGACGTCTCGCACGAAAATCAATTTTACCACTGCAAATCAATCTTACCACGGCATTTGGTAAGATTTGGCCCAGGGCTCAGTCTTACAAATGCCGTGAATGCGTAGGTAACGGCATGCCGTGAATGGAGTGCTCAGATGCCGTACGTAGGGAACCACGATTTTTGGTTTGTCCAGGCTCATTGTCGGAATAGCTCAGTCGGGAGCAGACTTGTTGTTCGATTCCAGTGGAATCGAAATCTGATTCCGGAATCGATTCCGTTTTTACGGGAATCGGAATCGGATTCGATTCCATGGCATCTGGGTGGAATCGGAATCAGGTGGAGTCAATCATCTTTAGAATATGATGAAATCGGAATCGGAATCAATTGCATTTTCAAGTGATTCCGTGTTATTTTCGTAAAAAAACACCCTGCCCATGAATTTGAGCTTTTCTGAAGGCAATTTGTTTATTTGAGCATGCATATATAAAGCTAAGCTAGGCGATTTTTTTTACTAATGAGGGCCAATACACATGGTCAGTAATTCGACTTATTTAGGTGGAGACCAAGGGCGGATCCAGAATTGGTGGTTTGGTTCAGTTGGGGGGGGGGGGGGGGGGGGGGGGGATCCCCAAAAAGTCCACACAATTCTGAAAACTCGTCGGATTTCGCTTGCGTGTGCATCGATAACTGATTTAAAACAAACTTTCCTTAGTAAAAGTTGCATAGATTTTGTATTATCTCAGGAAATGTGTCAAATTTGCGACGATTTCTGGTGGTGGGGGGGGTGGGGGGGGGGGGGGGGGGGGGAGCCATGACCCCTGTGTCCCCCCCCGCCTCTGGATCCGCCCATGGTCTTTCAAGACAGTGATTCATTTGTGTATCATATTGGAAAATAGCAGCTTGCAATATGTCCAATTGTCCATGCATCATGATCATAGCCACTAGCCAGGTGTGTCTAAATATCATATTGTTTTGAACCTTCGTTAAACGTGGACGTTTCTGAACTGTCACGATTTTGTAGCACAGCTAGTTTTTTGAATAAGTTAATTTAAAAAAAAGTTATATAACAAAATAGCCATATTAAATATACCTGTATAATACATTTAATATTACTCTTCATGTCAGTCATGTCATTTGTACACAATATAGATATGATCGGACATTTTTGATGCATTAATGGAATAGGATTCAGAATCAAGTTTCTTAAGTGCCCTGGAATCGGATTTGGAATCGATTCCCCTAGTAAAATATATATTGGAATCGGAATCAGACCCATCTGGCTTGGCATGGAATCGAAAACTCTCGATCTTTGTGTTACAGTCTGACTGTTGTCTCCGTTACAGACAGTCTGCCGTTCTCTGTCTGCTGGTGTTACAGTCTGACTGTTGTCTCCGTTACAGACAGTCTGCCGTTCTCTGTCTGCTGGTGTTACAATCTGACTGTTGTCTCCGTTATAGACAGTCTGCCGTTCTCTGTCTGCTGGTGTTACAGTCTGACTGTTGTCTCTGTTACATACAGTCTCCCGTGCTCTGTGTTACAGTCTGACTGTTGTCTCCGTTACAGACAGTCTGCCGTTCTGTGTTACAGTCTGACTGTTGTCTCCGTTACATACAGTCTGCCGCTCTCTGTGTTACAGTCTGACTGTTGTCTCCGTTACAGACAGTCTGCCGTTCTCTGTGTTACAGTCTGACTGTTGTCTCCGTTACACAGTCTCCCGTGCTCTGTGTTACAGTCTGACTGTTGTCTCCGTTACAGACAGTCTGCCGTTCTCTGTGTTACAGTCTGACTGTTGTCTCCGTTACAGACAGTCTCCCGTGCTCTGTGTTACAGTCTGACTGTTGTCTCCGTTACAGACAGTCTGCCGTTCTCTGTGTTACAGTCTGGCTGTTGTCTCCGTTACAGACAGTCTCCCGTGCTCTGTGTTACAGTCTGACTGTTGTCTCCGTTACAGACAGTCTGCCGTTCTCTGTGTTACAGTCTGACTGTTGTCTCCGTTACAGACAGTCTGCCGTTCTCTGTCTGCTGGTGTTATAGTCTGACTGTTGTCTCCGTTACAGACAGTCTGCCGTTCTCTGTGTTGCAGTCTGACTGTTGTCTCCGTTACAGACAGTCTGCCGTTCTCTGTCTGCTGGTGTTACAGTCTGACTGTTGTCTCCGTTACAGACAGTCTGCCGTTCTCTGTCTGCTGGTGTTACAGTCTGACTGTTGTCTCCGTTACAGACAGTCTGCCGTTCTCTGTGTTACAGTCTGACTGTCGTCTCCGTTACAGACAGTCTGCCGTTCTCTGTCTGCTGGTGTTACAGTCTGACTGTTGTCTCCGTTACAGACAGTCTGCCGTTCTCTGTGCGCTGGTGTTACAGTCTGACTGTTGTCTCCGTTACAGACAGTCTGCCGTTCTGTGTCTGCTGGTGTTACAGTCTGACTTGTCTCCGTTACAGACAGTCTGCCCTTCTCTGACTGCTGGTGTTACAGTCTGACTGTTGTCTCCGTTACAGACAGTCTGCCGTTCTCTGTGTTACAATCTGACTGTTGTCTCCGTTACATACAGTCTGCCGTTCTCTGTCTGCTGGTGTTACAGTCTGACTGTTGTCTCCGCTACAGACAGTCTGCCGTTCTCTGTCTGCTGGTGTTACAGTCTGACTGTTGTCTCCGTTACAGACAGTCTGCCGTTCTCTGTGCGCTGGTGTTACAGTCTGACTGTTGTCTCCGTTACAGACAGTCTGCCGTTCTCTGTGCGCTGGTGTTACAGTCTGCCGGTTGTCTCCGTTACAGACAGTCTGCCGTTCTCTGTCTGCTGGTGTTACAGTCTGACTGTTGTCTCCGTTACAGACAGTCTGCCGTTCTCTGTGCGCTGGTGTTACAGTCTGCCGGTTGTGTCCGTTACAGACAGTCTGCCGTTCTCTGTGTTACAGTCTGACTGTTGTCTCCGTTACAGACAGTCTCCCGTTCTCTGTCTGCTGGTGTTACAGTCTGACTGTTGTCTCCGTTACAGACAGTCTGCCGTTCTCTGTGCGCTGGTGTTACAGTGTGACTGTTGTCTCCGTTACAGACAGTCTGCCGTTCTCTGTGCGCTGGTGTTACAGTCTGCCGGTTGTGTCCGTTACAGACAGTCTGCCGTTCTCTGTGTTACAGTCTGACTGTTGTCTCCGTTACAGACAGTCTGCCGTTCTCTGTCTGCTGGTGTTACAGTGTGACTGTTGTCTCCGTTACAGACAGTCTGCCGTTCTCTGTCTGCTGGTGTTACAGTGTGACTGTTGTCTCCGTTACAGACAGTCTGCCGTTCTCTGTCTGCTGGTGTTACAGTCTGCCGGTTGTGTCCGTTACAGACAGTCTGCCGTTCTCTGTGTTACAGTCTGGCTGTTGTCTCCGTTACAGACAGTCTGCCGTTCTCTGTGCGCTGGTGTTACAGTCTGCCTGTTGTCTCCGTTACAGACAGTCTGCCGTTCTCTGTGCGCTGGTGTTACAGTCTGACTGTTGTCTCCGTTACAGACAGTCTGCCGTTCTCTGTCTGCTGGTGTTACAGTGTGACTGTTGTCTCCGTTACAGACAGTCTGCCGTTCTCTGTGCGCTGGTGTTACAGTCTGACTGTTGTCTCCGTTACAGACAGTCTGCCGTTCTCTGTCTGCTGGTGTTACAGTGTGACTGTTGTCTCCGTTACAGACAGTCTGCCGTTCTCTGTCTGCTGGTGTTACAGTCTGACTGTTGTCTCCGTTACAGACAGTCTGCCGTTTTCTGTGCGCTGGTGTTACAGTGTGACTGTTGTCTCCGTTACAGACAGTCTGCCGTTCTCTGTGCGCTGGTGTTACAGTGTGACTGTTGTCTCCGTTACAGACAGTCTGCCGTTCTCTGTGCGCTGGTGTTACAGTGTGACTGTTGTCTCCGTTACAGACAGTCTGCCGTTCTCTGTGCGCTGGTGTTACAGTGTGACTGTTGTCTCCGTTACAGACAGTCTGCCGTTCTCTGTGCGCTGGTGTTACAGTGTGACTGTTGTCTCCGTTACAGACAGTCTGCCGTTCTCTGTGCGCTGGTGTTACAGTGTGACTGTTGTCTCCGTTACAGACAGTCTGCCGTTCTCTGTGCGCTGGTGTTACAGTGTGACTGTTGTCTCCGTTACAGACAGTCTGCCGTTCTCTGTGCGCTGGTGTTACAGTCTGCCGGTTGTGTCCGTTACAGACAGTCTGCCGTTCTCTGTGTTACAGTCTGCCGGTTGTCTCCGTTACAGACAGTCTGCCGTTCTCTGTCTGCTGGTGTTACAGTGTGACTGTTGTCTCCGTTACAGACAGTCTGCCGTTCTCTGTGCGCGTGCTGCTTGAGGCGGCGGTGCGCTGCTGTGACGGTCTGTCTGCTGGTGTTACAGTGTGACTGTTGTCTCCGTTACAGACAGTCTGCCGTTCTCTGTGCGCGTGCTGCTTGAGGCGGCGGTGCGCTGCTGTGACGGTCTGTCTGCTGGTGTTACAGTGTGACTGTTGTCTCCGTTACAGACAGTCTGCCGTTCTCTGTGCGCTGGTGTTACAGTGTGACTGTTGTCTCCGTTACAGACAGTCTGCCGTTCTCTGTCTGCTGGTGTTACAGTGTGACTGTTGTCTCCGTTACAGACAGTCTGCCGTTCTCTGTGCGCTGGTGTTACAGTATGACTGTTGTCTCCGTTACAGACAGTCTGCCGTTCTCTGTGCGCTGGTGTTACAGTCTGACTGTTGTCTCCGTTACAGACAGTCTGCCGTTCTCTGTCTGCTGGTGTTACAGTGTGACTGTTGTCTCCGTTACAGACAGTCTGCCGTTCTCTGTGCGCTGGTGTTACAGTCTGCCGGTTGTCTCCGTTACAGACAGTCTGCCGTTCTCTGTGTTACAGTCTGCCTGTTGTCTCCGTTACAGACAGTCTGCCGTTCTCTGTGCGCTGGTGTTACAGTGTGACTGTTGTCTCCGTTACAGACAGTCTGCCGTTCTCTGTGTTACAGTGTGACTGTTGTCTCTGTTACAGACAGTCTGCCGTTCTCTGTCTGCTGGTGTTACAGTGTGACTGTTGTCTCCGTTACAGACAGTCTGCCGTTCTCTGTGCGCGTGCTGCTTGAGGCGGCGGTGCGCTGCTGTGACGGTCTGTCTGCTGGTGTTACAGTGTGACTGTTGTCTCCGTTACAGACAGTCTGCCGTTCTCTGTGCGCGTGCTGCTTGAGGCGGCGGTGCGCTGCTGTGACGGTCTGTCTGCTGGTGTTACAGTGTGACTGTTGTCTCCGTTACAGACAGTCTGCCGTTCTCTGTGCGCTGGTGTTACAGTGTGACTGTTGTCTCCGTTACAGACAGTCTGCCGTTCTCTGTGCGCTGGTGTTACAGTGTGACTGTTGTCTCCGTTACAGACAGTCTGCCGTTCTCTGTCTGCTGGTGTTACAGTGTGACTGTTGTCTCCGTTACAGACAGTCTGCCGTTCTCTGTGCGCGTGCTGCTTGAGGCGGCGGTGCGCTGCTGTGACGGTCTGTCTGCTGGTGTTACAGTGTGACTGTTGTCTCCGTTACAGACAGTCTGCCGTTCTCTGTGCGCTGGTGTTACAGTGTGACTGTTGTCTCCGTTACAGACAGTCTGCCGTTCTCTGTGCGCTGGTGTTACAGTGTGACTGTTGTCTCCGTTACAGACAGTCTGCCGTTCTCTGTCTGCTGGTGTTACAGTGTGACTGTTGTCTCCGTTACAGACAGTCTGCCGTTCTCTGTGCGCGTGCTGCTTGAGGCGGCGGTGCGCTGCTGTGACGGTCTGTCTGCTGGTGTTACAGTGTGACTGTTGTCTCCGTTACAGACAGTCTGCCGTTCTCTGTGCGCGTGCTGCTTGAGGCGGCGGTGCGCTGCTGTGACGGAGTTCAGCTGCAGCCGGCTGATGTGGAGGCTCTGCTGGTGTTACAGTGTGACTGTTGTCTCCGTTACAGACAGTCTGCCGTTCTCTGTGCGCTGGTGTTACAGTCTGCCGGTTGTGTCCGTTACAGACAGTCTGCCGTTCTCTGTGTTACAGTGTGACTGTTGTCTCCGTTACAGACAGTCTGCCGTTCTCTGTGCGCGTGCTGCTTGAGGCGGCGGTGCGCTGCTGTGACGGTCTGTCTGCTGGTGTTACAGTGTGACGGTTGTCTCCGTTACAGACAGTCTGCCGTTCTCTGTGCGCGTGCTGCTTGAGGCGGCGGTGCGCTGCTGTGACGGTCTGTCTGCTGGTGTTACAGTGTGACTGTTGTCTCCGTTACAGACAGTCTGCCGTTCTCTGTGCGCGTGCTGCTTGAGGCGGCGGTGCGCTGCTGTGACGGAGTTCAGCTGCAGCCGGCTGATGTGGAGGCTCTGCTGGACTGGCGCCGGCTGACCGCCGCAGGGCAGCCGGTCCAGGTGCCGTTCAAGCCGGGACGCGTCATACTACAGGTCAGAGGCCACCCGCACCCTTACAGCCAGAGGGGACACACATCCAGAGGGCAACTTGTTAGACGATTATAGAAGCTGTTATTCATAATATGAATGAGAGCAAATGAAGCTGCCTAATTATTGAGAGCTTTCGAGGGTCACAGTTTTCGATAAGCGGAAAGATAACGGGCGTATGACAATTTTCGTCCGCATTTTCCCCTCTCTTTACGTCTCAATCAGTCTCATACCAACACTGACACCGGCACGAGCACCACGTCTCAATCAGTCTCAGACCAACACTGACACCGGCACGAGCACCACGTCTCAATCAGTCTCAGACCAACACTGACACCGGCACGAGCGCCACGTCTCAATCAGTCTCAGACCAACACTGCCACCGGCACGAGCACCACGTCTCAATCAGTCTCAGACCAACACTGACACCGGCACGAGCACCAGCACCAGCACCATCCCTCTCCTCTCCCCTATCCAGGTGTGAGAAACACTCATTTGTCCGTAGAGAGAATGCCCATTAGGGAATTCTGCAGCGAGAAACAGGAAGTTAAACGACCTTATATGTCAGTTCATTGGTAATCGAAGTCTTTGATCGCTATACGTTGTAGGCTGCTTTGTCTCCTGTGTATCTTATTGGGTGATGCATACATATACTCCGATTTTTTGCATTTGTACAAAACCTTTCACTGGTAATTGCTTCATTTATAAAAGTCTAAATGCTTCATTTATAAACGTCTGAATGCTTCATTTATAAACGTCTGAAGTTGGTATAACTATCTAATTGGCTATCATCTCCACGACTTATAACTGGTGCGGGTTGGTTTTGTGTTTCATCAGACGGCTGGGGTAAGACATATTCCAGAGCGATGCCAAGCCATGGTTTGTTTTTCGGCCCGATATGGTGTTGTAACGGGTGTCAAGTCGCCTCTGATTGGTATCACGCTGTGTAGCGACTGGCTGTGTTGCTGTGTTACAATAGTGTGTCAGTCAGTCTTTCTGGCCGACTCAAACGTATAAGGCAGAACATGTTCACCAAAACAGCTGCCTTTTTGTTGGAACGAACGACTAGAGATTGGCGGATATAACACTTATATTACATCTTTTCTAGATAAGTACAACATTAAGTGAATGGGAAGTATAGAAATAAACACACATACACATTTAAAATATTTGTCGTTTGATAAACAGAATAGGTGCATTTATTCGAATGACCTCTTTCTATTTAATGTCCGCGCTGTTGAATATCGCCCCATTAGCTGCGGTTTGACACACTGTATGTCAATTGGTCATCACGTGCAGGTTGCAACATAAAACTTTCCACTCTAACCCGAGCACACCCCGCCGCGTCTAGCGCGTCTACCGTGTGGTGATGACCCCAGTGACGTCACGGGTGGTCTGTTCTGAGCTCACTCCGTTCTGAGCATACCCGCCGTGTCCGGCGCGTCTCATACCGTGTGCTGATGACTCAGTGACGTCACGGGTGGTCTGTTCTGCGCTGTCGTCGGACAGCAGAGGAGTAGCAGACTGTTTCTGCTTATCAATGTTCCGTGCTGACACCGCAAATATACAAACTGAGTGTGACGCCTGTCCAGGGCACTGCTATGTTATCCAGGGCACTGCTATGTTATCCAGGGCACTGCTATGTTATCCAGGGCACTGCTATGTTATCCAGGGCACTGTTATGTTATCCAGGGCGCTGATATGATCCAGGGCACTGCTATGTCATCCAGGGCACTGTTATGTTATCCAGGGCACTGATATGTTATCCAGGGCACTGCTATGTTATCCAGACACTGATTACGCGCTTCGAAGCGCTCGCTCGTCTTTACGTGGTATATGGGCAAAAATCTGAATATGAGCGGCCCGGCCCGGCCCGGCCCAGCCCGGCCCGGCCCGTGGCGACGCTTTTGAGAAGCTCATATCTCTGCAACCACACGTCCGATTGACAAGCTGACTTCTTTGCTTAGCAGCCCCATCCAACCTACCCTGTTTGAGACCAGTGCCGACTCATGTGGGTGACTACCACTGCGCGTGGCGCGTGGCGCGTGGCGCGTGGCGCGTGGCGCGTGGCGCGTGGCGCGTGGCGCGTGGCGCGTGGCGCGTGGCGCGTGCCGCGTGCCGCGTGAGGGGTGTTGCAAAGTGTTTTCTCGCAAAAACTCGGCAAAGGCTGAGCCGATTGGGTGCAAATTTGGTGAGTGGTTAGGGACCCCTCAGTCGCCAATTTTCCACAAGTCAGGTGGGGTGCCTCTGCACGTGCGCATGTGCACACCCCTATTTTATATCTCAGGAACGGCTGAACCGATTGCGTTCTAATTTGGTGTGTGGTTAGGGACCTCTCAGCCGGTGCCTTTCCACAAGTCAGGGGTGGAGTGCCTCTGCACGTACGCACGTGCTCACCCCTATTCTATATCTCAGGAATGGCTGAGCCGATTGTGTTCAAATTTGGTGTATGGTTAGGGACCCCTCCGCTGCCGCTTACCCACAAGTCATGGGTAGGGTGCCTCTGCACGTGCGCACGTGCGCACCTTTTCTGTATCTCAGGAACTACTTGCCCGATCGGCTTGAAATTCACCATACATTTGTTTCGCGCTCGCTCGTTCATCGCCAACTACGGCGCCTTACTGGTGTTACAAATGCATGAATGTCGTGTCGTGCATGAATACGTGATGCGTGGTTTTTGCCTCTAAAACTGGTGTGGACAGGTTGATCCAAATTTACCCAGAAGGGAATTCACTCCCTTACAAGGGAATTAAGTATCATATATTTGATTTTTTGGAATCTATCTTTGTTGCTATTGCGATTTTCCTCATTTCTCCTTTCTCCTTCATTTTTCTTCATTCCTTAACCAATAAATACAACGTAGGATAGCCTTCCCTGCCTTCGATTTATAGTACCGGGAACTGCGGATTGCACGAATGCCTACGTCGAAACCCCGGCGCCCGCATGACGCTCGGCGTTCAGTTTGTTTAGGTAAAGGTGGTTTAATGGTGTGCAATGTGCATGCATACCATATTCACCAAACTGTTTATGATGACGAATACTTTAATAAATTCAGTGTGTCCCCCGACGAGACACGTTCAAAATTATGGTATGCATGTATTCATGGCTTATCTCTGAAATGCATGACGCTTGACGAAATACTATCGACTAATGCCTATCGACTTTGCAAGACTCAAATGCTGCCATTGGATTTGAGTATGTGAACACGACCGTCATAAATAAATTTGCTGGATTAGGAACACTACAAGCTTGTCTGCTGTGCCCTCTCATGGCGCCTCAGTGTTGGGCAGCGATACGTTGTAATGCTATGTTACGGTCGAGTCGTCTGCCCGACCTCAGTTTCACCTACGGTTTCCGCACCTCATGACCTCATGGGGCAGGTCACAGCCTGTTATCTCTGTGTCCCCTTTCTGCCCCGCCATATATAGGCCTGTATCCACTGTCTGTCTCCCTGTCCCTGTGTTGTGTCCGTGTGTCTGACCGTGGTGGCTGTTCGTTGCGCTGCTGTGACTGTGGTGTCTGCTCCCCCCGGCAGGACTTCACCGGTGTACCGGCCGTGGTGGACCTGGCTGCCATGCGCGAGGCGGTCAGAGAGCTGGACGGAGACCCCAGTCGCGTCGGCCCCATCTGCCCCGCCGACCTGGTCATAGACCACTCCGTCCAGGTCGACTTCTCACGCGCGTACGTACCACGCCGTATGACCTCTTCCCTCGTAGGATCAGGACGCTCTACTCTGGCTCATGATAGGCCACTAAGACTGTAAGAAAATTGCCGTAGCGTATCCTGTCCGCTATCAGTTGATGGCATAAACTCGGCGTGAACCCAGTATCAAATCATCGATAAGTACCGCTCTTCTGCGGAGTTTCCGTCATGTCTGCTCGACTCATAGTGCGCAAGCACTTTTGCGGCACGGAGGCAGTTTACACTGGCTTGCTCTACAGGCGTGCGTGTCTGTATCGGTGCATCTGCACCTATCACGCGGCCAGTGTCTGACCCCGGCCGCAGCTCGGCCCGGTCCCGTTATGCCATCACCGGCACTGTATTGGCTGTTGACTCTTCTGTGTGTGTTGATCGAGCCGAGTCCAGGAGTCTCAAGACAACATGCTGCTGAGATCAGAGTCGCCTCACCGCCCCGCAGCGTCACAGCATCGGTGCAGCCGCGCAGCTGCACCTGGCTGGTGTTAGTGTACTTGGTGCAGTTGGTGGCAGTGGTCGTATGCTGTTGTTTCAGTGGCAGCCAGCAGTCTCCGGCGCGGCACACCCCCGGCAGCAGCAACAGCAGCGGTCGGCCGGTACACGACATCGAGGGAGGCGCCGGCTCCGGCCGCTCAGCGTTCGCTCGAAGAGCACAGGCCCGCGTCCGAAAGCCTGTCCGCTCCTCCGCCTCCGCCTCCACCCCCACCAACGCCTCCGCCTCCGCCTCCTCCTCCTCCAGCGCCCCGACCGAGGCGCCTGTGACCAGCTCGGCGGTGGAGGTCTCGCCGGCAGCAGACGCTGTCCCGGCGGCGACGCGACCGGCGGCGTACCTCCCCCCGCACCGTCGCCGGCCGCCGACGCCCTCCGCGACCCCTGGCGGAGCGGAGACGGCGCCGCCCCCGCCCCCGCCCTCGCTCCGACCGCCGCCCTACCGGCCGCCGCAGCGCCGCGCGGCCACCGCGGGCGGTGGCGGGGGCGGAGGAGGGGAGAAGGAGTGTAGCAGTCGGAAGGACGGCCAGTGCGCCTGTAAGAAGGTCGATCAACTACAGCTGCCCGCCTGCGATGTGCCCGCTGCGCCCATCAAGGACGAGATCTGCCCCTTCCACGAGGAGGAATCAGCATTGTGAGCATGGGGCGAGGGATGGGTCGCACAACTTCTGCGGATGCGGCGCAGTGGTGTCATAATTAGCATTATCACGTGGCGATCGACTAATGGCTAGGCTGTTTGCGTAACGGGTTGCACCGTTGTGCAGTATAGCGATAAACAAGATGAAGCAGCATGTGCGGCTCAGCCCGAATGAGTCACCTCTGTGTTGTTAGTATTAGAGCCTGCGAACGATGATGGATTATTGTGGGCGCACGCCAAATATGAAGCAATTGTGTTGCTCTGCAGAGTTGAACATTGCACCCAGTACCAACTCAATGTCACTATATCTGAGTCAGCCGAAGTTGAACAGTTATGTCTGATTGACTGGTGATCGTTCATGCAATAATTCTTCAGAGGTTGTGGCGTTATAACGTAACGTTATGTAGGTACTTATGTAGGTACTTATGTAGGTACTTATGTAGGTTACGTTATGTAATAGGTTCTCAATGTGCGGACTGCGTTTCGTGTCCGTTCTAAAGCGCAGGGGCTGATGGCTATGCAAAGTCAATGACGTGACTTCTGATCTGGAAAACATTCTCTTTGCCAGCTCTGAGGCGCTGAGGAAGAACCAAGAGCTGGAGTTTGATCGCAACAGCGAGCGATTCCAGTTTCTGAAGGTAAGATATGTCTGAGCAGATGATGCTTATTTACTCTCACTCTACCATACCCCATACCCATGCGTTAACTAATTTGCTTGAAGCTGCAAGCTTTAGGGTCCACTGAGAATATTAACTCAAGTACGTGCTCGGTAGCCTCTCTATGCACGTTCTTCAAGGCTTAGGCATATTCAACTGAGTGTTTGCAGACTAATTATTCTCTCCGACTTCCGTCATTGTCTCGCTCTATTGTCCCACTGTACCACTACCAACGTTGGTCGTTGGCCGACTTCTCTCCGTATATCTGTGACCTTCCACTGCCTTCTGCACTGTGACCTTCCACTGCCTTCTGCACTGTGACCTTCCACTGCCTTCTGCTGCACATGTGACCACAATGTGACCTTCCACTGCCTCCTCCTGCAGTGGGGCTCGAAGGCGTTCCACAACATGCAAGTCGTCCCGCCCGGCTCAGGAATCGTACACCAGGTGAACCTGGAGTACCTGGCTGGTGTCGTCCTCGACACCGACAACCTGCTCTGCCCCGACTCTCTGGTCGGCACCGACAGCCACACGACCATGATAAACGGTCTGGGCGTGCTGGGCTGGGGCGTCGGAGGGCTGGAGGCGGAGGCGGCCCTGCTGGGGCAGACGGTTACCCTCCAGCTGGCGGAGGTGGTCGGCTACAGGATCACCGGCGCCGTCAGCGCGCTGGCCACAGCCACCGATATCGTGCTGACAATCACTAAGGTGAGGAGGCAGCGGAGGGAATCGGGCCATCACAATCACTTAGTGGTGGGGAGAGGAATTTTGATTAACATAATATCGTCTAATTAAATAATTATATCTTCTTAAATAACCTGTTATTCTAGATTAGGTAGGCATTGTGTGACGCGCACTCTCGCAATTCCGTTCAGCACAGCTGCAGCAGCGGGCTCAGGGCTGTGGCACGCGGGCGTGCATCGATCTTGTCAGCGGGCAACACTCTCATGTATCATCATGCCGACCAGACCGCACACTTACGTCCACAGCTGGTTTGATACACGTGCTGACTCGCCCCACTCGGCTCCACCCCGTCCCTCCCGCCCCACTCGGCTCCACCCCGCCCCTGCTGAGTCTCCCCACTCGGCTCCACCCCGCCCCTCCCGCCCCCTGCCTTCACCCCGCCCCTGCTGACCGCTCCCTGCCTCCTCTGCCTCCACCCCGCCCCTGCTGACCGCTCCCTCCCCCTGCCTCCACCCCGCCCCTGCTGACCGCTCCCGCCCCCTGCCTCCACCCCGCCCCTGTTGACCTCTCCCTCCCCCTGCCTCCACCCCGCCCCTGCTGACCGCTCCCGCCCCCTGCCTCCACCCCGCCCCTGCTGACCGCTCCCTCCCCCTCCCTCCACCCCGCCCCTGTTGACTCTCCCTCCCCCTGCCTCCACCCCGCCCCTGCTGACCGCTCCCGCCCCCTGCCTCCACCCCGCCCCTGCTGACCGCTCCCTCCCCCTCCCTCCACCCCGCCCCTGCTGACCGCTCCCTCCCCCTACCATCCGCAGCATCTGCGCCAGGTGGGCGTCTCGGGCAAGTTTGTCGAGTTTTTCGGCCCGGGCGTCAGCCAACTCTCGATCGCAGACCGAGCCACCATCTCCAACATGTGCCCAGAGTATGGAGCCACTGTGGGCTACTTCCCCGTGGACGGCCGCAGCCTAGACTACCTCGTACAGACCGGTGAGCGACGCATGCGACCTTCCCTCTCTCCCTCACGGGACGGAGCCGCTGGAGGAAGGGTGACCGCTGGAGGCAGGGTGACTGCTGGAGGCAGAGTGACCGCTGGGCGCTGATATGACTACTCCGCGTGGGCCAACACTGGGCTGGAACATTGCTATTCCTGAGAGGTTTAGCAAGAGTGGCAACTATTCATTTATCGTGTGCGAGTTACCGCTTAACGCGTCTGATAAGTGATACGCGTCTTATCTGTCCGTGTACCCGTAATATAATGTTTGTCTGCTCTCGTTTAAATATACCTGGTGACTTTTCTGACCCCGCCTCATTGCACCGGTAAACAACGAAGTACTTTGAGAGAAAGAAAAAAACGCAATACAAAGAGCAAATTACGATACCATGATAGGTAAACAAGGAATTCCACATTCACGATTCGCGATTTGCGACACAAACTAGTGTCATGTATAGCGGTCAGCTCCGTTACATTCTCTGATAGAGTATCGCCTTGCTTGTGAACTCGACATAAACATGTACACTGTCTGGCAGCAGGAGGCGGACCGTTTGGTGCGGTGGCTGTCTGACTTGTCTGACCTGATGTCTGACCTGATGTCTGACCTGTCTGACCTGTCTGATCTGTCTGATCTGTCCGATCTGTCTGACCTGTCTGACCTGTCTGACCTGTCTGACCTGTCTGACCTGTCTGACCTGTCTGACCTGTGTGACCTGTCTGACCTGTCTGACCTGTCTGACCTGTCTGACCTGTGTGACCTGTCTGACCTGTCTGACCTGTCTGACCTGTCTGACCTGTCTGACCTGTCTGACCTGTCTGACCTGTCTGACCTGTCTGACCTGTCTGACCTGTCTGACCTGTCTGACCTGTCTGACCTGTCTGACCTGTCTGACCTGTCTGACCTGTCTGACCTGTCTGACCTGTCTGACCTGTCTGACCTGTCTGACCTGTCTGACCTGTCTGACCTGTCTGACCTGTCTCACCTGTCTCACCTGTCTCACCTGTCTCACCTGTCTCACCTGTCTCACCTGTCTCACCTGTCTCACCTGTCTCACCTGTCTCACCTGTCTCACCTGTCTCACCTGTCTCACCTGTCTCACCTGTCTCACCTGTCTGATCTGTCTGACCTGATGTCTGTCCGTCGCCCAGGCCGTGACGCCGGCCGGGTGGCCGTGATGCGTGCCTACCTCTCGGCCGCCGGCCTGCTGCGGGACTACTCTGTCGCCGCGCAGGACCCCACCTTCTCCCAGGTGGTGGAGCTCGACCTGGCCACCGTGGTGCCATCGGTCAGCGGCCCCAAACGGCCCCACGACCGGGTGACCGCCGGCCAGCTCCGAGACGACTTCCTGCGCTGTCTCCCCGCAGAGGTCAGTCGCACGTGACGAGAGCAGAGGTCAGTCGCACGTGACGAGAGCAGAGGTCAGTCACACGTGACAGCAGAGGTCAGTCGCACGTGACAGCAGAGGTCAGTCGTACGTGACAGCAGAGGCCAGTTGCACGTGACGAGAGCAGAGGTCAGTCGCACGTGACAGCAGAGGTCAGTCACACGTGACAGCAGAGGTCAGTCACACGTGACAGGTGAGGTCAGTCACACGTGACAACAGAGGTCAGTCGCACGTGACGAGAGCAGAGGTCAGTCGCCTGTCTCCCCGCAGTGGTCAGTAATTACCCCTGTTGTTGTTGATTTCCTCCGGGCTCGCGCCGCGAGCCGTAGTCATTGACGACTCTGGAGGTATCTGGTGGCCTCCGTCAGGACCATCATTGCGTCGTCTTGTCTGATGTCGTTCGACCCAAACAGGCACAAGTCAGACAGCTCAAATTGACGCGACTTGTTACAAATTAATTTGATGCCTGGCCCCAGGTGGATATTTTGGATATAGTAAGTTATGTTTGAAAGTGTATCCGAGCTGCATGCACCATATGGATTTTCTATGCTAGCCCTGCATGCTTTTATAGTATCAAATCCGGTTACTGCCTGTCCCCACTACACATACCAAATACACATTTATAAACGTATACTACTGACCCTATCTGTCCATATGGAGCTGTTGCTGACCGTGTCTGACCGTGTCTGACCGTGTCTGACCGTGTGTCTGACCGCGTCTGACCGTGTCTGGCCGTGTCTGACCGTGTCTGGCCGTGTCTGACCGTGTCTGACCGTGTCTGACCGTGTCTGACCGTGTCTGACTGTGTGTCTGACCGTGTCTGACCGTGTCTCACCGTGTGTCTGACCGTGTGTCTGTCCGTGTCTGGCCGTGTCTGGCCGTGTCTGGCCGTGTCTGACCGTGTCTGACCGTGTCTGACCGTGTCTGACCGTGTCTGACCGCAGTGTCCTGAATTTCACAAATATGAGTGGAAAGCTACACCCAAATACACTTTTTTTTTGTGACGTCGCTTGTCATCGAAACGACGTCACTAGCGATCGAGCTAAATAGTATTAAAATCAAAACTCGATACAAAAAACATAATCTTCCTACCTACTGGCTACTTAGGTCCCTACCTAGTACTTACCCATTAAACAGTATGTCATACACAAACACCTCAGTCCTTACCCTGCACCACCACCACTACCACATATCAACACACTACCAAGGCCGTACGTCCCAGGGTAATAGAACAACAAGGTACGTCCAAGACACACTACCATGCCGGAAAGCCAGTGGATTTTGCGTCTTGTATTTACTGCGCCAGAGACGTCTCAGAATATTCAGCTGCCATATGAAGCAAATTCAGGTACCATTCGAAAACAAAAACTTCCTGCGAAAGACGTCGAAATAGTTTATATTTTCCACTTCTCAGTTTAGGAGCTTTCCAACTATCTGAGATACTTTTAAGTGGCACAGCTGGAATAAGGGATCATTTTTCTGCATACAAATCCTATGAACTTGCATTGAAATTGCGTAATTGTATTTAAATGATTTTTCCCCCCGAAAACCATGCGAGTCGCCATAAAACAGCCCAGCGCTTGTACCCCGATACATATAATAATATCAACAGATTTAGAACGTTTCCAATAAAAATATAACTGTTTTCCCTTAAATATGTATACATCGCACGTTGGCAAATAAAAAACACATAAGAGTATCTACATTTGTGAAAAATAAGTGTTTTATGAAGGACGTCGATTCAGCTTTGATTTTGTCAAACGAGGACGTCAATTCGGAACTGAAAAGTGCATCAGTAAGGAATCAAAATTAATTTTCTAAAAAAATGTGGTGGCATTATTGGTCTCCCTACTTACTGTTTTGCTGAAAATTAAATATTCTGAGAGGGTAACATTGGCCTCCCGCGCCAATGGTTTGGCGGGTCTGCAATTTATCGGCATCACTCTTTCCAACTGAAGGCCCCAGGATTACGCTACAATGACGTCATAGAAATGAGGTTCTTGTAACCCCAGAAGATGAGAATGGGTGACGCTGTGGGTGGGTGGGGAACATTTGCGATTTGCAAAGTTCGTTCTGTTTACTTTTGAGTAGGTATGCTATTTAATTTCATATATTTATGCCTATCTACATTGTGTGGTTGATGTGTTGAAGGAAGAGAAAAAAGAAGAATGTGACTTTGTCAGAGACTCAGAGTGAGTGGATTGTTTACCTGACCTGATATAGCATAGCATAGCACCTCAACCTATGACAACATGATCATGATCTGGACAACACAATTTAATTGCTCTTGTTCCTGTAGCTTTGGCTATAATTGCCCCCCCCCAAAATGAAACAGTTCTGAGGTAGGAGAAAGGGCACCAGGATCATCAAGTTTCACAGATAACTGTTTATTTTCCCACTCTGCTTCGGATACTCGTACTTTTGTTGCTGATCTGTTACAACAAACAAATAGGTAATTGATGCGTTTTTGGGAAGGTACAAGTCGGTAGTAAGTGTGCCTGTATCAAGCTCCAAACTGCATGGAAAAAGTGATGTGGGGTCCTTTCCCCGGAGCTGAGGATGGGATTCTAACAGAGGTGCCCCATCTTAATCTCGAGGCAAAAAGCATGACAAAAATGAGAGTCCTTCCAAGACACTTTTCCCTGGAGTTTTACCTGTCCATGGGACATGGTCCATGGAGCAAGATTTCTAGCATGCCTAGACTTGTGCTCGAGCAAATAAAAACAAGATTGCATTTGTTAAGATGATAGCGGCATGGAGTTAAAGATGTAAATTGGACGTGGGAGTGGAATGCTTGAAACTAAGGAAGCAGCCAATAATCACCCAGTTGTACTATCAAAATGACCAGTTTGTGTAGTTTCGTGTTAAATATGGGGCAGGTACAGAGGCTATGTTACAAATTATAATTTATTATGTCTATTACATCCTACTTTATGAATGTGTGATTTTGTAGTAATCTTGGAAATAGCTTGGGCATTCAAGTACCTACATCAGTTGCTGGCACTAGGCCCAAATAGTCAATTTTTGACGCGTCGATATTTTGATCCAGCCCAATATAAATGGTATTGGGAAAATGACCGATTTACAAACTGCAATTCTGAAGCACTGGATAACAGTAATGGGATGAATGGCACATGAATCTGTGCATTGTGGCTCATAATACAGTTTCAGCCACCTAGATGTCAAATAATTATCCCAGAAATTGATGCAATATTGCTTTAAAAGTGCATCACTTTTTTATCCCTGGGCTCACCTGAATCAATTTTTTTTACTCATGCAAATCACTGTATCAAAAATATTTATGCAGTAACAGCATTGGTTAATAATTTTGTAAAAATTAAAATGTTTTTTCACAATAATTTCACGTAATTACATTACAAAATTTGTTTTATTTACTTACAAAATATAAACTTGAAAATTTAAAAAGGTTATCCTAAGAAAATTACTGAAACATATTTTATGTAATTTGTCGCCACATGATGGCGTCCAGAGGCGTAACTTTTTGAAAATCATTGTGGTTGCACTTAGTTGTTAAGAGCCCATTTGTAACACATCGTGTCATAGGCGTAATGTTAAATTCCCAAATTATTGGGGTTGTAGCTACAACTCCAATTTACATTAAAGTTCCACCCATGGTGGCGTATCAATCTTTCCCGAAACAAACCAAAAAAACTTACGTAAACAGTTTGAGTTGTGACCGAGGTGGATGGAGAAACAGTTGTGCATCAGATGGTGTGATTATTTTTGGAGACTGGCCATTTTTCATGGGGACTAACTAGGTGGTTTTAGTGAAAGTCAATAATTGTGGCATTATGTTTATCCTTAAGTACAGTGCCTATGACAAACTCCGCCCACTTTGCATAAACAATTGACGCGTCAATAAATTGATTTTTTTTGGGACCTAGTGTCAGCAACTGACATTTTCCTGATTTGTAGGATAAGGTTGAACATCTACGTTATACAAATTACAAAGATAGTCAAAGTATGCTGCTGTACTTCATGTTTTATTTCATTACCATGGAGTGAGGGTGGTGCCGATTCATATTTGCGTAGGAACAGGGGGGGGGGGGGGGGGGGCGGCAGCCGGAAGGGAACATGGCCCACCCACTTTTCGGCCATTGTTTGCTAACATCTTTTCTTTTGCTTGGCGAGGAAATGTTTTTATGGCAAAGGCGAGCGCTAGCATTTCATCGTTTGTTCAATTAATTGAGTCTTTCCGTCCAGCAACCCAACTGTGTCAACTGCTGATCGATCCGGCACATCGGTTATGACTTGATTGATTGATGTGATTGATTATTGAATCTTCAATGTTCCTTGTATGCTGATTACCGAGATCAGAGTTCATCCACCGGCAGCGGCGGCTATACACTATTCCCTATGGCTGAACTCTGAAGCATGTGTATTGTGTAGTGTACTGCATCCCATTTGTATTTTCGCTTTAATTGTGGTCCCGCACGCAGCTCACATGCGTTGTACGTACTCACGCTCACATGTGTTCCCGTACGCAGGTGCATACGTTGCTGTTTTTTTTCTTTCTGACTCGTCGCGTGCGTTAGCCGTTTAGTGTGTAGATATTAATCCGTGTGCGGTATTCCCCCACTTCGTTCTGACGCTGAGTGCACTGGTCGCGCCCAGTCGCGCCTCAGTCGCGTTCGTACATGTATTTGCGCCGCCCGTTACCGTACATACATGCGTACACATACGTTCTCAACAATGTGCGTGGTTGATCAGTGACAATACATGTGCCGGATGCGACACCTATTTCCCATTTATACCGGACCGCGTAAAGGATTAAAAGGTGTCTGTTTCTTCGGCCAGTTGTATTTGTACAATAAGGTTATATTTTTATATAGTTATCATCTGCTGTTCTTTACCTTTTCCCATAGGAAGTAAGTAATGCGACATTTGCTACGCAAAATAAACCACATCACGATCACATGCTTCATTGCAACAAGGCAGAACCGCCTTAAATCGTATAATTCAAATGAATTCTTGAATGAAACAAAAAAATTCTTAGTGACTGTTATTCACATTGAATAGGTGAGGATGAACTCCTGAACACAGGATTCGGTTGTTTTTGTTCTTGAGCAGTGGAGCAGGACAGACAGGCAACTGGTAGGACGCAGACATGCAGGAGGCAGCCTTCAATAGACGCCATCTGGAACATAGGACAATACCGATATATGTACATGATGTTCATGATATTGTCACGCTTTTAACACCTGCTTAGTTTTCAATTATCGGAACAGTATTGTTTTTATATAAATATACAGCAAACTGACTGCCCGAACTCTGAAGCATCGATTGTTGGGTTATTATCATGCACATTTTAACCTCAATATCGACCTCCTTCTGGAATAGTGACGTCCTCTCAGCATTCATCACACTCTTGCAAAACACAATTTCAGGACACTGTCTGACCGTGTGTCTGGCCGTGTGTCTGGCCGTGTCTGGCCGTGTCTGGCCGTGTCTGACCGTGTCTGACCGTGTCTGACCGTGTCTGACCGTGTCTGACCGTGTCTGACCGTGTCTGACCGCGTCTGACCGCGTCTGACCGCGCCGCTCCGCCGCTGCCGTCCTCAGGTGGGCTACAAGGGGTTCGGCGTGCCGGAGGACCGGCTGCAGGAGCGGCGCGACATTCAGTTCGAGGGCGCCACCTACAGCCTCGGCCACGGCTCGGTGGTGATAGCCGCCATCACCTCCTGCACCAACACCAGCAACCCCAGCGTCATGCTCGGAGCAGGTGAGCGATAAACACAGTAGAATGTCACGCACAGAGGTTTAATTTAGAAGTTGTCTTTAGTCTCTTGATGAATGAGGACTAACCAAGGCAGTCGGTGTGCCCCCGTAAAACCACTTACTACCATCAAGTTTTTGCTAGACTGGAGAATTTCGACAATAACATACGTTGTATCATTTCTTATTATCTTACATAGCGATAATACAAATGTAGGCTCACTGAGTAGACCTACTTCAGCAGTCTGGGGTATTTCAGCAGCCTGATCTGACCCCACCTGACCCCACCCCTCCACTGACCGCTCCGCCGCCCCGCGGCAGGTATCCTGGCGAATTCAGCAGTCTGGGGTATTTCAGCAGACATTCGTCTGATCTGACCCCGCCTGACCCCACCTGACCCCGCCTGACCCCGCCTGACCCCGCCTGACCCCACCTGACCCCACCTGACCCCACCTGACCCCACCTGACCCCGCCAGACCCTACCTGACCCTACCTGACCCCGCCTGACCCTACCTGACCCCACCTGACCCCGCCTGCCCCCGTCTGACCCCGTCTGACCCCGCCTGACCCCACATGCCCCCACCTCTCCACTGACCGCTCCGCCGCCCCGCGGCAGGTATCCTGGCGAATTCAGCAGTCTGGGGTATTTCAGCAGACATTCGCCTGATCTGACCCCGCCTGACCCAACCTGACCCCGCCTGACCCCACCTGCCCCCGCCTGACCCCACCTGACCCCACCTGACCCCGCCTGACCCCACCTGAGCCACCTGACCCCACCTGACCCCACCTGACCCCACCTGACCCCACCTGACCCCACCTGACCCCACCTGACCCCGCCTGACCCTACCTGACCCCACCTGACCCCGCCAGACCCTACCTGACCCTACCTGACCCCGCCTGACCCCGCCTGACCCCGCCTGACCCCGCCTGACCCTGCCTGACCCCGCCTGACCCCACTTGCCCCCGCCTGACCCCGCCTGACCCCGCCTGACCCCACCTGACCCCACCTGACAGCGCCTGACCCCGCCTGACCCCGCCTGACCCCACCTTACCCCACCTGACCCCACCTGAGCCCACCTGACCCCACCTGACCCCACCTGACCCCACCTGACCCCACCTGACCCCGCCTGACCCCACCTGACCCCACCTGACCCCACCTGACCCCACCTGACCCCACCTGACCCCACCTGACCCCACCTGACCCCACCTGACCCCACCTGACCCCACCTGACCCCACCTGACCCCACCTGACCCCACCTGACCCCACCTGACCCCACCTGACCCCACCTGACCCCACCTGACCCCGCCTGACCCCGCCTGACCCCGCCTGACCCCGCCTGACCCCGCCTGACCCCGCCTGACCCCGCCTGACCCCGCCTGACCCCGCCTGACCCCGCCTGACCCCGCCTGACCCCGCCTGACCCCGCCTGACCCCGCCTGACCCCGCCTGACCCCGCCTGACCCCGCCTGACCCCGCCTGACCCCGCCTGACCCCGCCTGACCCCGCCTGACCCCGCCTGACCCCGCCTGACCCCGCCTGACCCCGCCTGACCCCGCCTGACCCCGCCTGACCCCGCCTGACCCCGCCTGACTCCGCCTGACTCCGCCTGACCCCGCCTGACCCCGCCCGACCCCGCCCGACCCCGCCCGACCCCGCCCGACCCCGCCCGACCCCGCCCGACCCCGCCTGACCCCGCCTGACCCCGCCTGACCCCGCCTGACCCCGCCTGACCCCGCCTGACCCCGCCTGATCCCGCCTGATCCCGCCTGATCCCGCCTGATCCCGCCTGACCCCGCCTGACCCCCTCTGACCCCGTCTGACCCCACCTGACCCCACCTCTCCACTGACCGCTCCGCCACCCCCGGCAGGTATCCTGGCGAAGAAGGCGGTCGAACGCGGCCTGTTCGTGCCGCCCTGGATCAAGACGTCGCTCTCGCCCGGCTCCGGGGTGGTAACGCACTACCTGCAGGACAGTGGAGTGCTGCCCTTCCTGCAGCAGCTCGGCTTCGGCATCGTCGGCTACGGCTGCATGACATGTATCGGCAACAGCGGCCCGCTGCCCCGGCCCGTGGTGGACGCCATTGAGCAGGTGGGTTACCTTGGGAGGGTACTGGGTGTGTGGGTGTGGGGGGGGGGGGGTAGGTAGGGGCTACCCGCTACCTACTCCCCCCCTGGCGTGGTCCCTTGGAGGGTTGGGTTCTGTTGGACCGCCTAACGTGCAACTGTGGGGCAACGGGACCGTGTTTCGCGGGTGGCGGTGTGGGTGAACATAGCATCCCTTGGAGGGTTCAGGATGTCTGTCGTGTTTCGTTCAGTAAATTTTGGAGATGCAAAATGTGTCGGTTATGTGGACCAACATGTCACTGTCGGTCATGTGTCAACAAAGTACCGTCAGTATACAGTGTCAGACCATATCAGTCTACAGTGTCAGACCATATCAGTCTACAGTGTCAGACCATATCAGTCTACAGTGTCAGACCATATCAGTCTACAGTGTCAGACCATATCAGTCTACAGTGTCAGACCATATCAGTCTACGGTGTCAGACCATATCAGTCTACAGTGTCAACAGACCATATCAGTCTACAGTGTCAGACTATATCAGTCTACAGTGTCAGACCATATCAGTCTACAGTGTCGGACCATATCAGTCTACAGTGCCAGACCATATCAGTCTACAGTGTTCGACCATATCAGTCTACAGTATCAGACCATATCAGTCTACAGTGTCAGACCATATCAGTCTACAGTGTTCGACCATATCAGTCTACAGTGTCAGACCATATCAGTCTACAGTGTCAACAGACCATATCAGTCTACAGTGTCATACCATATCAGTCTACAGTGTCAGACCATATCAGTCTACAGTGTCAGACCATATCAGTCTACAGTGTCATACCATATCAGTCTACAGTGTCAGACCATATCAGTCTACAGTGTCAGACCATATCAGTCTACAGTGTCAGACCATATTAGTCTACAGTGTCAGACCATATCAGTCTACAGTGTCAGACCATATCAGTCTACAGTGTCAGACCATATCAGTCTACAGTGTCAGACCATATCAGTCTACAGTGTCAGACCATATCAGTCTACAGTGTCAACAGACCATATCAGTCTACAGTGTCATACCATATCAGTCTACAGTGTCAGACCATATCAGTCTACAGTGTCAGACCATATCAGTCTACAGTGTCAGACCATATCAGTCTACAGTGTCAGACCATATCAGTCTACAGTGTCAACAGACCATATCAGTCTACAGTGTCAGACCATATCAGTCTACAGTGTCAGACCATATCAGTCTACAGTGTCAGACCATATCAGTCTACAGTGTCAGACCATATCAGTCTACAGTGTCAGACCATATTAGTCTACAGTGTCAGACCATATCAGTCTACAGTGTTGGACTGATATAGGGTCGCCGTTTTGCTATACTGTCTTATCATATGAGTGTTGTGTTGGACTGATATAGGGTCGCCGTTTTGCTATACTGTCTTATCATATGAGTGTTGTGTTGGACTGATATAGGGTCGCCGTTTTGCTATACTGTCTTATCATATGAGTGTTGTGTTGGACTGATATAGGGTCGCCGTTTTGCTATACTGTCTTATCATATGAGTGTTGTGTTGGACTGATATAGGGTCGCCGTTTTGCTATACTGTCTTATCATATGAGTGTTGTGTTGGACTGATATAGGGTCGCCGTTTTGCTATACTGTCTTATCATATGAGTGTTGTGTTGGACTGATATAGGGTCGCCGTTTTGCTATACTGTCTTATCATATGAGTGTTGTGTTGGACTGATATAGGGTCGCCGTTTTGCTATACTGTCTTATCATATGAGCCAACTCAACGTTTGGGTAATGCTGAATCACCAGCCATTTTATGAACTCGGCGTGTGCTGTGCGTGCCTCCAGAGTAACCTGATCTGCTGCGGCGTCCTCTCGGGTAACCGCAACTTCGAGGGCCGGGTGCACCCTCACGTGCGCGCAAACTACCTGGCCTCGCCGCCGCTGGTCATCGCCTACGCCCTGGCCGGCCGGGTGGACATCGACTTCGAGACCACGCCGATCGGTGAGGGACGATCGGGGAATGTGTGCGTTCAGAGGGGAAATGATAGCGGGAGGACCGATCAACATTCAACCTCGTTCGTAAGGTCCTGAATGTCACTTGTGCTCCTCTAGTTTTGGTACAAAATTGTAACATCACCAGTCTTCTTAATGAGACTCTGAAGAGAGTTTTACCATTTATTGCAATATCACCTGGAATAAATCAGAACATCAGTTATATACGATACAATATCGATAATGTCCTCCCCTTTTTGAGACAGAGGCCAGCGGCCGAAGTCTTCAGAAGAAAACCAACATCATCACTAACACTACTAGTAACATGTTGGAGAAGCATCACGCCCATGCCACGCAATCGAATGGAAACACGACAACGCTCAACAAACTTATTTTGCCGCACAAACGTAACCAACATAATGCTATCAATGTTCAAAAGCACGCACAACGGAAACACGATAACGCTCAGCGAACTTATGATCCCGCACAGACGTAACCGACATAACGATATCAATGTTCAGTGGCAGTCTCGAATTTCCGTCACATCGCCCGCACGCGCGCTGATCCGATTGAAACACACTACTCAGGTCGTGACGTAATGTGTTCTGTACCCATCACCAGCCACTACATTTGCACCACGTGGTGATAAGCCCCACGTAGCTGCGGACGAAGTGCGCGCGGACCCCGCCGGGTCCTGTTGAACCGCCTAACGTGCAACTGTGGGGCAACGGGACCGTGTTCCGCGGGTGGCGGTGTGGATGGTGGCACGGGCGGACGTGCAGCTCCATCGGGACCGTGTTTCGCGGGTGGCGGTGTGGATGGTGGCACGGGCGGACGTGCAGCTCCATCGGGACCGTGTTTCGCGGGTGGCGGTGTGGATGGTGGCACGGGCGGACGTGTAACTCCATCGGGGCCGTGTTCCGCGGGTGGCGGTGTGGATGGTGGCACGGGCGGACGTGTAGCTCCATCGGGACCGTGTTTCGCGGGTGGCGGTGTAGATGGTGGCACGGGCGGACGTGCAGCTCCATCGGGGCCGTGTTCCGCGGGTGGCGGTGTGGATGGTGGCACGGGCGGACGTGCAGCTCCATCGGGGCCGTGTTCCGCGGGTGGCGGTGTGGATGGTGGCACGGGCGGACGTGTAGCTCCATCCGGTGATGAAGGTGGCGGCGGATGTGGGTGCGCGGCGGTGCCAGGAGTGCTAGCGACGGACAGCCGTACAACTGGTGAGGTAATGTGGGACCGAGGCGGCCGAGGCGATGAGTGGTGTGGTCGTGAATGAGGTGACCGCGGACTTGTCGCGGGGTCCGCGGACGACTGAGGTGACCGCGGACTGGTCGCGGGGTCAGCGGAGACTGAGGTGACCGCGGACTGGTCGCGGGGCTGTGGTCCGCGGATGACTGGTCGCGGGGCTGTGGTCAGCGGATGACTGGTCGCGGGGCTGTGGTCAGCGAATGACTGGTCGCGGGGCTGTGGTCCGCGGATGACTGGTCGCGGGGCTGTGGTCCGCGGATTACTGGTCGCGGGGCTGTGGTCTGCGGATGACTGGTCGCGGGGCTGTGGTCCGCGGATGACTGAGGTGACCGCGAACTGGTCGCGGGGCTGTGGTCTGCGGATGACTGAGGTGACCGCGGACTGGTCGCGGGGCTGTGGTCTGCGGATGACTGGTCGCGGGGCTGTGGTCCGCGGATGACTGAGGTGACCGTGAACTGGTCGCGGGGCTGTGGTCCGCGGATGACTAGTCGCGGGGCTGTGGTCTGCGGATGACTGGTCGCGGGGCTGTGGTCTGCGGATGACTGGTCGCGGGGCTGTGGTCTGCGGATGACTGGTCGCGGGACTGTGGTCTGCGGATGACTGAGGTGACCGCGGGGTTGGGATTGACTGTGTCGAGACAGCCATTATCACTGTCAGTGGATGTGTTGCGTGCCCGGGCAGAGAGAGGCGGACACACAGGTGGTGACAGTGGTTGGTGGCCCGGAACGGACACAGTCATGACAGGCTGGATTTGTGTGATAAATTTCCTATTTCCGAGAGAGCACCCCACCGAGCCATCGATTCTGATCATGTACTGATTCAAATTCCTAGCCTCAACGACCAGACCGGTTCTGTCCCATTTGAGGGGCCGGGACCCAGTCTGATTTGGGATCAGGACGTAGTCGCCTACCTCTAAAGGTGGCAACTTCTTCACATGCTCCTGGAGCTTCTCTAGCTCCCAGGAGTGTCTCTTGGCGAGTGCGAGCTCGCGGTCGTGAGTAGCCAACAGCCACTCCTTACGCGGTTTGTAGTTGCCAGGGAGAGAGGGAATGCAATCCCTGATCTGGCGTCCTAGATGACCTGCGCCGGAGACAGACCAGTGTCGGGTCCGGCGTGTTTCTGTGTTCCAACAGAGCTCTTGCGAACCGATCCGTGTTGAGTCTGCCTTTCGGGCCAGTGTTATGCCGAATCATGCGCTTTGCGGACTTCACGCCGAGTTCTGCCCTGGAGTTGCTGTGAGCGAAGGCCACCGACGACCACGGTGGCGAACGCCCCAGTTCCTCAGGAATGCCTGTGTCTTGCTGGCGACAAACGTCTGTCCTCCATCCGAGGCCAGTTCGACTGGGACGCCGAATGTCTGGAAATATTCTCCCAGACATGACACTAACTCATCAGCACTCTGCGAGGTAGCCCCACAGCAGAAGACAGACAGCCAGCCCGAGTATCTATCGACCAGAATCAGATACTGGGTACTAGCAACAGCGCAGTAATCCGCACAGATCCGCTCAAACGGGAATGGAGGCGGGTCTGGCCGGGTGGGAGGTGCATCCGGCTGAGAAGGACAGTTCGTGTGACACGTGCGACACTGACTTCGTCGCTGTACAATGGCCGCGCTCATTCACGGCCAGTACACAGTGGCCTCGGCCCGAGCTTTCATCCCGGCCACTCCCTGGTGGGCCGAATGAAGGGCCCCCACAACCTCTGCTCTGAGGGCCTTGGGGACAACAATGCGCGTCTTGATCAACGGCACATTGTCGAGAGTTGTGAGATCCGCTCGAACCTTCCAAAACTCGCGCAGATGAGGTGGCAGCATACCACGAGATGACGGAAACCCGTGACGGATGGTGGCCAAGAGGTCGCCCATCTCCTTATCAGCCACCACAGCGTCTGAAATCCGATCCCACGTTACAGCTTTGAGACTCTCGTGGGATCCCAGCGCGCCCACCGTGGCGGTACGCATGACCTCGTCTGCAGCAATAGCTGCGTCAAGTTGGACCTCGTCTGCGCACTGGGACGGAATGGCAGGCCTCGTACAGATCGGGGGACCCACCGGACTCCTCGACATCGCGTCCGGCCCCTGATGCAACGCCCCGGGACGTGTACGATCCGGAACTGGTACCTTAGACATTTTTCCTTTAGGTTGAGGAGACGTGGGTTAGATATGTCCTCCAACTTCCGCTTCCGATCGCCTAATATCTTAGTCAGGGGCTTGTGGTCTGACACCACGATCAGATTCGGACATCCGAGAACGAAGTACTTGCACTTCTCGAGTGCATCCGTGACCGCCAGAGCCTCACCCTCCACCGGAGCGGCGTATCTGGACTCGGCGGGGGATGTGAATCGAGACCCAGAAAACACCAGCTTCCACCCAGGCTGGCAGCAGTGAGGCGACACTGGTTGGCACTCGCAGTGCTTCTGTGTCAGGAGGAAGCAGACGCCGTCCTTTGACCAGTCTGTGGACAGGCAGATGGGACGGCCTATCTCAAAACACCGCACGCCCTCACTGATACCGCCGAGTATCACCTCCTTGGACTGCTGAAATAGGTCCTCCAGCTGACTGCCCCAGTAGAAGGGATGCCCGGGCTTCAGCAGCTCCCGGAACGGGATCATGGCCGGCGTCATGGAGAACGCGTAGGACGCCTGGTTCACGAGGCCGAACCAGCTTCGGATGCCGGTGATGTCCGTGGTCCTCGAGAAAGTCTCGGATGCTCTGCAGGAACTGGTCAGACGGACGGACTCCAGAGGTGTCAGCGTGAAGCCGACGACTTCGGGCCGCGAGAAGCAGAACTTCTTGGGATTAAACGTGATCCCGTTCTCACAGCAGAGGCTGAGGTAGCGACTGGTCTGGAGGACACTCTCCTCCACTGTGCTGGCCCACAGTAGTGAGTCGTCCACACACTTGGTGACGTTTGGAAATCCGGCAATGATCCCGTCGAACCGTGCTGTGTATCCGTCCCCTGCGGCCAGATACCCCTGAGGGGCGGTCCTGTATCTGTATCGCCCCCACGGTGTGATAAAAGTGGTGGCATCGCGGCTGTCCGGGTCCAAGAGGACCGAGTGATAGCCATTCCAGGCTTCAAGAACAGTCTTGAACGTGTTGGGAGGGACACGGGAGGCCTGTCGGAAAGGCGACTTCACATGATGAGTCTAACGAACAGACGCGCTGTTCAGAGACTGCAGGTCTACTGTGCGTCTCGGGTTGCCGTCTTTCTTCGGCATGATAACCATTCTGTGGCACCACGTGGTTGGTGTGCCAGGTGGGACAGGTTCTATGACTCCTGGTGCTACGTCCCTGTCCAGGTCAGACTTGCCCTGATCTCGCCAATGTACCGGGACGGGTATGGTCGTGTGGACAGCCGTCAAAGCCGCGTCAGGCTTCACGGTGATGCGGAGACTATCCCCATGCATCTTTGGCAGGGCCGTGTGCTCACAGGTATTGAAAGCGTTCGAGGCGTACCTGTCTTGTGAGGGGTTATCAGGCGTACCTGTCGCTGTGTCCTGACGTGTTCTCGCTGTCGTCTGGGCCGGTCAGCGCCGACTGGGTCGCAGGAGCTGCTCGGTCTCGAGGTCTCGTGTTCTCGCTGTCGTCTGGGGCGGTCAGCGCCGACTGGGTCGCAGGAGCTGCTCGGTCTCGAGGTCTCGTGTTCTCGCTGTCGTCTGGGCCGGTCAGCGCCGACTGGGTCGCAGGAGCTGCTCGGTCTCGAGGTCTCGTGTTCTCGCTGTCGTCTGGGCCGGTCAGCGCCGACTGGGTCGCAGGAGCTGCTCGGTCTCGAGGTCTCGTGTTCTCGCTGTCGTCTGGGGCGGTCAGCGCCGACTGGGTCGCAGGAGCTGCTCGGTCTCGAGGTCTCGTGTTCTCGCTGTCGTCTGGGGCGGTCAGCGCCGACTGGGTCGCAGGAGCTGCTCGGTCTCGAGGTCTCGTGTTCTCGCCGTCGTCTGGGGCGGTCAGCGCCGACTGGGTCGCAGGAGCTGCTCGGTCTCGAGGTCTCGTGTTCTCGCTGTCGTCTGGGCCGGTCAGCGCCGACTGGGTCGCAGGAGCTGCTCGGTCTCGAGGTCTCGTGTTCTCGCTGTCGTCTGGGGCGGTCAGCGCCGACTGGGTCGCAGGAGCTGCTCGGTCTCGAGGTCTGCAGTTGGCCATCTCAGGGAGATGGCTGAAGCCGTTGCATCTGCGACACCGTTTCCCCCAGATGGGACACTTTGCCTTGCGATCCTGGAAGGTGCGGCTGTGGTCAGCGCTGCCACAGCCGTGACAGTGAGTGTCCCTGACACTGATTTTGCGGAAGTCCCTGGTGTTTGTAGGTGAAGCTGGAGACGGTCTGGTCTTCTTTTGACGCTGGTACTGTGACTGTCTGGCGTTGATAGACACATGCGCGCTGGCGCCCATGAGAGCATCGTGAGAGGCTCTGACACTTTCCTTGGCAGCTACAAAGTCTATAATCTGCTGCTGGGTGGTCAGGTCTGAGCCTCTGGCAAGGACCTCCTCTTGTGTGTACTTGGATGCGAGCCCACGAGTGAGCTGGTCGTTGATGGCTTATTCACCATAGTAGACCGCAGTGTTGCACTGGGGGAATGTGACATTGTAATCGCACAGGGCTGCCTGCCCTCGGAGGCGGGCCACACATTGAGTCACTGTCTCATCATGTCCCCTGCCCTCGGAGGCGGGCCACATATTGAGTCACTGTCTCATCATGTCCCCTGCCCTCGGAGGCGGGCCACATATTGAGTCACTGTCTCATCATGTCCCCTGCCCTCGGAGGCGGGCCACATATTGAGTCACTGTCTCATCATGTCCCCTGCCCTCGGAGGCGGGCCACATATTGAGTCACTGTCTCATCATGTCCCCTGCCCTCGGAGGCGGGCCACATATTGAGTCACTGTCTCATCATGTCCCCTGCCCTCGGAGGCGGGCCACATATTGAGTCACTGTCTCATCATGTCCCCTGCCCTCGGAGGCGGGCCACATATTGAGTCACTGTCTCATCATGTCCCCTGCCCTCGGAGGCGGGCCACATATTGAGTCACTGTCTCATCATGTCCCCTGCCCTCGGAGGCGGGCCACATATTGAGTCACTGTCTCATCATGTCCCTGGCTCATCATCAGCATGCCATACCTGTTGACGATTTTGCTATGAGATCTCACCGCCAGCTTTTTGATTTCACTGAGGAGCCTTGTCTCATCTGCAGTCGTCATTGTCTCTCCCATGGATCGGAAGACATCCTCACGCAGTTCATCTGAACAAGCATCAATGAGCTGGTCTACAACTGCTTGTCCTGATATGTTTGTAGCTCTCTTATATCTATTCCAGTCATACACGAAGAACTGCCACTTAGCTTCTGGCATGACGATGTGTGCGGTGGGTCGCACTGCCTTCTGTACTCTGGCTGAGCCGGCCTCAGCTGCACTGGTTGGGTGGGTAGATGCAACTTGCTCATTGAGTGCAGGAGTGATGCGGGATTGCACCAACATCTCAATAAGCTGGCCTTGCTGTGCCATTTGCTGTTGCATCAGTTGCAGCACTGCTGCCATCTACTCCGAC